>OX123182.2:61109683-61235968 GCA_944739405.2 Euclidia mi
AGTCCAAAACAACCCTTTTTAACATTTTTGTCTGTCTGTCTGTCCGTCTGTCTGTCTGTCTGTCTGTCTTTCTGTTTGTCCGGGGTAATCTCTGGAACGGCTGAACCGATTCAAATGAGACTTTCACTGCAAGGTAGAGGACTTTATAGCGCTTCATATAGGCTACAATTTGACCCGGTAGTTGGCGCTGTTGTCGCGATAACAAGTCTTTACTTTTTCTGCTCATCTATACATATAAATAAAATTGAAGTGTCTGTCTGTGATTTCAAAATAACTATGTTTTTTCAAGTGCATATAGTAAATTACACGATTCTAAGTCCAAAACAATCCTTTTATACATTTTTTTCTGTCTGTCTGTCTGTCTTTCTGTTTGTTTGAGGTAATCTCTGGAATGGCTGAACCGATTCAAATGAGACTTTAACTGGCAGATACAGGATTTTATTGCGCTACATATAGGCTACAATTTGACTCGGTAGGTAGCGCTGTTGTTATGACACTAATTTTTGTATAATCTATACATCTATACATATAAATAAAATTGAAGTGTCTGTCTGTGATTTCAAAATAACTATGTTTTTTCAAGTGCATATAGTAAGTTACACGATTCTAAGTCCAAAACAACCCTTTTTAACATTTTTGTCTGTCTGTCTGTCCGTCTGTCTGTCTGTCTGTCTGTCTTTCTGTTTGTCCGGGGTAATCTCTGGAACGACTGAACCGATTCAAATGAGACTTTCACTGCAAGGTAGAGGACTTTATAGCGCTACATATAGGCTACAATTTGACCCGGTAGTTGGCGCTGTTGTCGCGATAACAAGTCTTTACTTCTTCTGTTCATCCATACATATAATAAAACTGAAGTGTCTGTCTGTGATTTCAAAATAACTATGTTTTTTCAAGTGCATATAGTAAGTTACACGATTCTAAGTCCAAAACAACCCTTTTTAACATTTTTGTCTGTCTGTCTGTCTTTCTGTTTGTCTGGGGTAATCTCTGGAACGGCTGAACCGATTCAAATGAGACTTTCACTGCAAGGTAGAGGACTTTATAGCGCTACATATAGGCTACATTTTGACGCGGTAGTTGGCGCTGTTGTCGCGATAACAAGTCTTAACTTCTTCTGCTCATCTATACATATAAATAAAATTGAAGTGTCTGTCTGTGATTTCAAAATAACTATGTTTTTTCAAGTGCATATAGTAAGTTACACGATTCTAAGTCCAAAACAACCCTTTTTAACATTTTTGTCTGTCTGTCTGTCTTTCTGTTTGTCCGGGGTAATCTCTGGAACGGCTGAACCGATTCAAATGAGACTTTCACTGCAAGGTAGAGGACTTTATAGCGCTTCATATAGGCTACAATTTGACCCGGTAGTTGGCGCTGTTGTCGCGATAACAAGTCTTTACTTCTTCTGCTCATCTATACATATGAATAAAATTGAAGTGTCTGTCTGTGATTTCAAAATAACTATGTTTTTTCAAGTGCATATAGTAAGTTACACGATTCTAAATCCAAAACAACCCTTTTTAACATTTTTGTCTGTCTGTCTGTCCGTCTGTCTGTCTGTCTGTCTGTCTTTCTGTTTGTGCGGGGTAATCTCTGGAACGGCTGAACCGATTCAAATGAGACTTTCACTGCAAGGTAGAGGACTTTATAGCGCTACATATAGGCTACAATTTGACCCGGCAGTTGGTGCTTTTGTCACGATAACAAGTCTTTACTTCTTCTGCTTATCTATACATATAAATAAAATTGAAGTGTCTGTCTGTGATTTCAAAATAACTATGTTTTTTCAAGTGCATATAGTAAGCAACACGATTCTAAGTCCAAAACAACCCTTTTTTACATTTTTGTCTATCTGTATGTCTGTCTTTCTGTTTGTCCGGGGTAATCTCTGGAATGGCTGAACCGATTCAAATGAGATTTTCACTGCAAGGTAGAGGACTTTATAGCGCTACATATAGGCTACAATTTGACCCGGTAGTTGGCGCTGTTGTCGCGATAACAAGTCTTTACTTCTTCTGCTCATCTATACATCTATACATATATATAAAATTGAAGTGTCTGTCTGTGATTTCAAAATAACTATGTTTCTTCAAGTGCATATAGTAAGTTACACGATTCTAAGTCCAAAACAACCTTTTTTAACATTTTTGTCTGTCTGTCTGTCCGTCTGTCTGTCTGTCTGTCTGTCTTTCTGTTTGTCCGGGGTAATCTCTGGAACGGCTGAACTGATTCAAATGAGATTTTCACTGCAAGGTAGAGGACTTTATAGCGCTACATATAGGCTACAATTTGACCCGGTAGTTGGCGCTGTTGTCGCGATAACAAGTCTTTACTTCTTCTGCTCATCTATACATATGAATAAAATTGAAGTGTCTGTCTGTGATTTCAAAATAACTATGTTTTTCCAAGTGCATATAGTAAGTTACACGATTCTAAGTCCAAAACAACCCTTTTTAACATTTTTGTCTGTCTGTCTGTCCGTCTGTCTGTCTGTCTGTCTGTCTTTCTGTTTGTCCGGGGTAATCTCTGGAACGGCTGAACCGATTCAAATGAGACTTTCACTGCAAGGTAGAGGACTTTATAGCGCTTCATATAGGCTACAATTTGACCCGGTAGTTGGCGCTGTTGTCGCGATAACAAGTCTTAACTTCTTCTGCTCATCTATACATATAAATAAAATTGAAGTGTCTGTCTGTGATTTCAAAATAACTATGTTTTTTCAAGTGCATATAGTAAATTACACGATTCTAAGTCCAAAACAATCCTTTTATACATTTTTTTCTGTCTGTCTGTCTGTCTTTCTGTTTGTTTGAGGTAATCTCTGGAATGGCTGAACCGATTCAAATGAGACTTTAACTGGCAGATACAGGATTTTATTGCGCTACATATAGGCTACAATTTGACTCGGTAGGTAGCACTGTTGTTATGACACTAATTTTTGTATAATCTATACATATAAATAAAATTGAAGTGTCTGTCTGTGATTTCAAAATAACTATGTTTTTTCAAGTGCATATAGTAAGTTACACGATTCTAAGTCCAAAACAACCCTTTTTAACATTTTTGTCTGTCTGTCTGTCTTTCTGTTTGTCTGGGGTAATCTCTGGAACGGCTGAACCGATTCAAATGAGACTTTCACTGCAAGGTAGAGGACTTTATAGCGCTACATATAGGCTACATTTTGACGCGGTAGTTGGCGCTGTTGTCGCGATAACAAGTCTTAACTTCTTCTGCTCATCTATACATATAAATAAAATTGAAGTGTCTGTCTGTGATTTCAAAATAACTATGTTTTTTCAAGTGCATATAGTAAGTTACACGATTCTAAGTCCAAAACAACCCTTTTTAACAATTTTGTCTGTCTGTCTGTCCGTCTGTCTGTCTGTCTGTCTTTCTGTTTGTCCGGGGTAATCTCTGGAACGGCTGAACCGATTCAAATGAGACTTTCACTGCAAGGTAGAGGACTTTATAGCGCTTCATATAGGCTACAATTTGACCCGGTAGTTGGCGCTGTTGTCGCGATAACAAGTCTTTACTTCTTCTGCTCATCTATACATATGAATAAAATTGAAGTGTCTGTCTGTGATTTCAAAATAACTATGTTTTTTCAAGTGCATATAGTAAGTTACACGATTCTAAATCCAAAACAACCCTTTTTAATATTTTTGTCTGTCTGTCTGTCCGTCTGTCTGTCTGTCTGTCTGTCTTTCTGTTTGTCCGGGGTAATCTCTGGAACGGCTGAACTGATTCAAATGAGATTTTCACTGCAAGGTAGAGGACTTTATAGCGCTACATATAGGCTACAATTTGACCCGGTAGTTGGCGCTGTTGTCGCGATAACAAGTCTTTACTTCTTCTGCTCATCTATACATATGAATAAAATTGAAGTGTCTGTCTGTGATTTCAAAATAACTATGTTTTTCCAAGTGCATATAGTAAGTTACACGATTCTAAGTCCAAAACAACCCTTTTTAACATTTTTGTCTGTCTGTCTGTCCGTCTGTCTGTCTGTCTGTCTGTCTTTCTGTTTGTCCGGGGTAATCTCTGGAACGGCTGAACCGATTCAAATGAGACTTTCACTGCAAGGTAGAGGACTTTATAGCGCTTCATATAGGCTACAATTTGACCCGGTAGTTGGCGCTGTTGTCGCGATAACAAGTCTTTACTTCTTCTGCTCATCTATACATATGAATAAAATTGAAGTGTCTGTCTGTGATTTCAAAATAACTATGTTTTTTCAAGTGCATATAGTAAGTTACACGATTCTAAATCCAAAACAACCCTTTTTAACATTTTTGTCTGTCTGTCTGTCCGTCTGTCTGTCTGTCTGTCTGTCTTTCTGTTTGTGCGGGGTAATCTCTGGAACGGCTGAACCGATTCAAATGAGACTTTCACTGCAAGGTAGAGGACTTTATAGCGCTACATATAGGCTACAATTTGACCCGGCAGTTGGTGCTTTTGTCACGATAACAAGTCTTTACTTCTTCTGCTTATCTATACATATAAATAAAATTGAAGTGTCTGTCTGTGATTTCAAAATAACTATGTTTTTTCAAGTGCATATAGTAAGCAACACGATTCTAAGTCCAAAACAACCCTTTTTTACATTTTTGTCTATCTGTATGTCTGTCTTTCTGTTTGTCCGGGGTAATCTCTGGAATGGCTGAACCGATTCAAATGAGATTTTCACTGCAAGGTAGAGGACTTTATAGCGCTACATATAGGCTACAATTTGACCCGGTAGTTGGCGCTGTTGTCGCGATAACAAGTCTTTACTTCTTCTGCTCATCTATACATCTATACATATATATAAAATTGAAGTGTCTGTCTGTGATTTCAAAATAACTATGTTTCTTCAAGTGCATATAGTAAGTTACACGATTCTAAGTCCAAAACAACCTTTTTTAACATTTTTGTCTGTCTGTCTGTCCGTCTGTCTGTCTGTCTGTCTGTCTTTCTGTTTGTCCGGGGTAATCTCTGGAACGGCTGAACTGATTCAAATGAGATTTTCACTGCAAGGTAGAGGACTTTATAGCGCTACATATAGGCTACAATTTGACCCGGTAGTTGGCGCTGTTGTCGCGATAACAAGTCTTTACTTCTTCTGCTCATCTATACATATGAATAAAATTGAAGTGTCTGTCTGTGATTTCAAAATAACTATGTTTTTCCAAGTGCATATAGTAAGTTACACGATTCTAAGTCCAAAACAACCCTTTTTAACATTTTTGTCTGTCTGTCTGTCCGTCTGTCTGTCTGTCTGTCTGTCTTTCTGTTTGTCCGGGGTAATCTCTGGAACGGCTGAACCGATTCAAATGAGACTTTCACTGCAAGGTAGAGGACTTTATAGCGCTTCATATAGGCTACAATTTGACCCGGTAGTTGGCGCTGTTGTCGCGATAACAAGTCTTTACTTTTTCTGCTCATCTATACATATAAATAAAATTGAAGTGTCTGTCTGTGATTTCAAAATAACTATGTTTTTTCAAGTGCATATAGTAAATTACACGATTCTAAGTCCAAAACAATCCTTTTATACATTTTTCTCTGTCTGTCTGTCTGTCTTTCTGTTTGTTTGAGGTAATCTCTGGAATGGCTGAACCGATTCAAATGAGACTTTAACTGGCAGATACAGGATTTTATTGCGCTACATATAGGCTACAATTTGACTCGGTAGGTAGCACTGTTGTTATGACACTAATTTTTGTATAATCTATACATATAAATAAAATTGAAGTGTCTGTCTGTGATTTCAAAATAACTATGTTTTTTCAAGTGCATATAGTAAGTTACACGATTCTAAGTCCAAAACAACCCTTTTTAACATTTTTGTCTGTCTGTCTGTCTTTCTGTTTGTCTGGGGTAATCTCTGGAACGGCTGAACCGATTCAAATGAGACTTTCACTGCAAGGTAGAGGACTTTATAGCGCTACATATAGGCTACATTTTGACGCGGTAGTTGGCGCTGTTGTCGCGATAACAAGTCTTAACTTCTTCTGCTCATCTATACATATAAATAAAATTGAAGTGTCTGTCTGTGATTTCAAAATAACTATGTTTTTTCAAGTGCATATAGTAAGTTACACGATTCTAAGTCCAAAACAACCCTTTTTAACAATTTTGTCTGTCTGTCTGTCCGTCTGTCTGTCTGTCTGTCTTTCTGTTTGTCCGGGGTAATCTCTGGAACGGCTGAACCGATTCAAATGAGACTTTCACTGCAAGGTAGAGGACTTTATAGCGCTTCATATAGGCTACAATTTGACCCGGTAGTTGGCGCTGTTGTCGCGATAACAAGTCTTTACTTCTTCTGCTCATCTATACATATGAATAAAATTGAAGTGTCTGTCTGTGATTTCAAAATAACTATGTTTTTTCAAGTGCATATAGTAAGTTACACGATTCTAAATCCAAAACAACCCTTTTTAATATTTTTGTCTGTCTGTCTGTCCGTCTGTCTGTCTGTCTGTCTGTCTTTCTGTTTGTCCGGGGTAATCTCTGGAACGGCTGAACTGATTCAAATGAGATTTTCACTGCAAGGTAGAGGACTTTATAGCGCTACATATAGGCTACAATTTGACCCGGTAGTTGGCGCTGTTGTCGCGATAACAAGTCTTTACTTCTTCTGCTCATCTATACATATGAATAAAATTGAAGTGTCTGTCTGTGATTTCAAAATAACTATGTTTTTCCAAGTGCATATAGTAAGTTACACGATTCTAAGTCCAAAACAACCCTTTTTAACATTTTTGTCTGTCTGTCTGTCCGTCTGTCTGTCTGTCTGTCTGTCTTTCTGTTTGTCCGGGGTAATCTCTGGAACGGCTGAACCGATTCAAATGAGACTTTCACTGCAAGGTAGAGGACTTTATAGCGCTTCATATAGGCTACAATTTGACCCGGTAGTTGGCGCTGTTGTCGCGATAACAAGTCTTTACTTTTTCTGCTCATCTATACATATAAATAAAATTGAAGTGTCTGTCTGTGATTTCAAAATAACTATGTTTTTTCAAGTGCATATAGTAAATTACACGATTCTAAGTCCAAAACAATCCTTTTATACATTTTTTTCTGTCTGTCTGTCTGTCTTTCTGTTTGTTTGAGGTAATCTCTGGAATGGCTGAACCGATTCAAATGAGACTTTAACTGGCAGATACAGGATTTTATTGCGCTACATATAGGCTACAATTTGACTCGGTAGGTATCGCTGTTGTTATGACACTAATTTTTGTATAATCTATACATATAAATAAAATTGAAGTGTCTGTCTGTGATTTCAAAATAACTATGTTTTTTCAAGTGCATATAGTAAGTTACACGATTCTTAGTCCAAAACAATCCTTTTTAACATTTTTTTTCTGTCTGTCTGTCTGTCTTTCTGTTTGTTTGGGGTAATCTCTGGAATGGCTGAACCGATTCAAATGAGACTTTAACTGGCAGATACAGGATTTTATTGCGCTACATATAGGCTACAATTTGACTCGGTAGGTAGCGCTGTTGTTATGACACTAATTTTTGTATAATTATTTATAAAAGCAAAGGGTCAGTCATATTGAAATCTGGAGTACCGCCGGCTGTATAAAGATGAGATTTGGCAGAGAACTTTCTAAAACGTTACTTTTTTCCGCGTGCGAAGCCGCGGGTACCAGCTAGTTCTAAATAAAAATGTAATTCTAGATTAAATACTAATTTTATACTATTAATTAGACTTATTTTTATTAAAATCCAATAATAAATTCAACATGTTAACAATAACATTCTTTTGTTTTTCGTTGCCGTAGGTGTTTTCTTTGTGGTCGAATTCCAAAATCGAATTTCGAATTCGAAGGGGTTTGTTTTTTCACTCACTTTGAAACACATGCATGTGAAAGAGACAGAGCACAGTAAAATTCGAATGTTTCAAATTTATGGCTGAACAATGTCAATTCGTGACACTGAAGATTGAAAAATTAAAAAGCTACTTTTACTCACGCTCGAATCAAAATCGCGTTTTGTTCACTGTTGTCTCGCAGCAAAAGCGGCATGTTTGAGCTGCTGTGGTGAAAAAATAATATACTCACCACTCCATCGCTAAAGATCAATTAATATCTTCAATATAAATAGGTAATGAGAAATGATTACTACAAGGTGGACTGACGACCTTGTTGGAATCTCGGGCAGCGGAAAGATGCGGTTGGCTCAAGATCGGTCCATGTGGAGAGCATTGGAGGAGAAATAGGTCCAGCAGTGGACGTCTTTCGGCTGATATGATGATATATATAATTACGAGTACATACATCGTGGATACTTCTTAAAAATCTTGATATTGACATCACCAGAACACACCGCTTAAATTAATTAGTGCAGTTTTTGTGGGGTAGAAGTATGTACCTCTACCCCACAAAAACTGCACTCACTATTACGGACACAAAACGGTCAAGCTCTTGACTTTGAGGTTCCTAATTTTCCTTAAACCCTATGTTGTAAGTTACTCTGAATCCTATATTATCATTCTACGTTGATATAAATTATGTAGGTATGTTTCTTTTACTTTGAAGTCATTTAGAAATTGTGTTGTAACTTTAATTCTACACTTTCATATTTCACACTATCAAGGTTTCAAGGAACGGACTGAAGTACGGAAATTGAACCATATTTTACATTCATCTGTCACAGTGAAAGAAAAATGTACCCTTTGATTTTAAACGTTCCATTTAATATAATCGTTAATATTAGCCAAGTAGTATTAAAGACCTTTAACCAAGTAGTAGTTTGTAAAAAAAATTGAATGAAGCCAGAAATCTCGTAGCTGAAACACAGTGTCAAGAATTTTGTTAGTACAAGTTATTGATAAAATAATTATATGCACTTAAAGCAAAGTATATTTCAATTATTATGATGAGAGGCACACACATATATTGAGTTTAAAATACTGAAATAGATCTGGAAATAAATCATCGCTCAAACAACAAAACTAACGAAAACAATAAGGTCCTTGTATAAATCACAATTATCCAAAATTAATGACAAAACGTCACTTCTTTACAAGTTGCGCAGACATCCATCACTTTTGAACTTCAACAACTCCGTACAGCTGCGATGGATTGCATAACAAGTAAAAACAAGATCAGTTCCGAACTGGCAAGTTGTGGCCGGGATTGTAAGACTTGGCTAGGACTTCAGGCTTACCGGGCTATGCGATATCCATGTTGTGTTCTACTTTGTGGTGACAGCGTTGGATCAAACAGAGCGCGCCGTGGACATCGAATCAGCCGTCATCTTCTTACTTTGCTGTGGTCAGATCATAAGAAGAAAAGAATATTACAAAATATTTGCTTTGAGGTCAATGGAAGATATTTACATGTGTTTTAGCTGTTTTGGTTAAGTGAAGGGCGAGCTATCTGCTAAAAAACTTAGAATATTGAGTATGAGAAAAAATTTCAGAGTTTTGTTTATGTAAACGGTCATAATAATAATAATAATAATAATAAGATTTTTCAATTATATCAGCCTCTCAGAATGGATGTAGGAAGGGGACTCGTGGTACTAAGGAGCTCCTCCTCATTGACATGGCCATTAGCCAACAAGTTCGCCGTAACCGAAAGGATCTGGCGGCATGTTGGATAGATTATAAGAAAGCGTCTGACTCCGTGCCGCATACATGGCTTTTGAGGGTGCTAGAGTTGTATAAAGTAAATACTACTCTACGCACTTTCTTAAAGTCATGTATGGGGCAATGGAATACGATTCTTTGCTATTCAGGATGCCGAAGGATCCAGGAGGACGGCGAACGTATTAAAATTGAGCGGGGAATTTTTCAGGGCGACATTCTGAGTCCCCTTTGGTTTTGCCTAGCCATGAACCTTTTCAGCACATTACTGGAGGGTTCAAAGTTAGGCTACAGGTTACAGAGAGGCGGTCAGGTCATATCTCACCTGTTATTCATGGATGACCTGGAGTTATTTGCCCACTCTGATGCCCAATTGCTAGATTTACTAAACGTAACCCAAAACTTTAGTAAGTCTATCAAAATGGAGTTCGGTGTGTGAAGCAGGGCAGGATGGTGGAATCTGAGGGGCTCCAACTCTCAGATTCCATTTACCTAAGATCACTTCTCTTAACCGATACCTATAAGTACTTGGGTATGTCACAGGCTTTAAGTATCAATGAAGCTGACATGAAGCAATCGTTGCAAGAGCGTTTCTTTGGCCGCCTGAAAAAAGTATTAAAAAGCCTTTTATCAGGTGGCAACAAGGTTCGTGCTTGCAACGGTTGGGTCATGCCACTTCTTGTATACACCTTTGGCATACTCAAGTGGACTCAGTCTGAATTGGATGCCCTGGACAGAAGAGTCCGCACATTGTTGACGGCATATCGTATGCATCATCCACGTTCATCCGTGATGAGGTTGTACATCCCACGGAAGTGTGGGGGTCGTGGCTTTCTGAATTTCAAGACCCTACACAACCGCGAGGTGTGCAATCTCAGAGAATATTTTCTCCGGGCGAACGTGGACATGCATCGAGATGTTGTCACAGTGGACAATGGACTCACCCCGTTCAAGTTGGATAAGGAGAACTGGCGCATACCTGTAGTACTCAGTACTGATGATCGCAAGCGTGTATGGCAGAGCAAGGAGCTTCATGGCAGGTTCCATCGGGCCCTGTATGGACCCGATGTAGACCTATTAGCCTCGGTGAACTGGCTACGCTTCGGTGACCTCTTTGGGGAAACCGAAGGGTTTGTTTGTGCAATTGCTGACGAAGTTATCAAGACGAATAACTACCGGAAATATATCCTGAGGGATGGCACTACCGATGTTTGCCGTGCGTGTCACCAGCCCGGTGAATCCCTCAGGCAAATTGTTTCCGGTTGTTCACGTCTTACTAACGGCGAGTACTTGCACAGACATAACCAAGTAGCCAGAATCATTCACCTTGCATAACTTGCTCTGAAATACATACGTGTAGACATCGAGGTACCGTATTACAAGTCTGTAGCAGAGCCAGTTCTCGAAAATGGCCATGCCACGTTGTACTGGGATCGATCTATCATCACAGACAGGACTGTTGTAGCCAACAAACCTGATATTGTGGTGATAGATCGATCAGAGCGCCTCGCAATAATTGTTGATGTCACCATTCCTCATGACGAGAATCTTGTAAAAGCCGAGAAAGACAAAAAGATTAAATATCTGGACTTGGCTCACGAGATTGTCGACATGTGGGATGTGAACTCGGCAGTTATTGTGCCGATAGTTGTAACGGTTAACGGTCTAATAGCCAAGAGCCTCGACCGTCACCTTAAGAGGCTCGCGTTGGGTGCTTGGGTCAAGGGCCTGATGCAGTACGTCTCGACACGGCACGTATTGTGAGGAAAATCGTGTCTCTGGAGCCCAAACCACCGGCAGCTTGGACTCTGTGCCCGTTGCTGGTGGGGGGAACCCACCGTTTTTTTTATATTTTTAAATGTATTTTTTTGATATTGATGTATATAAAAATTTAAATAAATTTTGAGAAATGATAAATAAAGGAATAATAATAATAATATTCTACCACATACACACATCACCATCTAGTCCCAAACTAAGCAGAGCTTGTACTATGAATACTAGACAATGGTCATAATTGAGACTATATTCATCGTTATTGAGAGACTTGAATATTCTCATTGTAACATGCACTGATTCCACAAGAGCTGTCAGGACAAGAGGTCTCAGTAGAATTAAGAATCTCTCTGTATTCATCGTTAGAAAATAGCTCCACGCGTTATCTTTTTAACTGAATTAATCAACCTGGCAGACCAACCAGTTTAAAAAATGTATGGTAGTGAATAGTTTTCAGACTAAGCTATGGGAATACATAGTGATAGCAAGTGCATACTCATACTGTCATTCGTATACTGTCCTGACTAACGTATCATCGCAGAGCCTAAACTACTGAATCATGAAAAACAAGAAGTTTTCAAAATTTGTACTGACGTGAGTTAACAGTTTCCCTGTCCCGTGTATCATAAATGATTCATAACAATTGATTTTTTATTGTGTCTGGCGCCGGACAGCGAATGGGTTAAAATAGGACTTGCTTATTTAAGGCGGACGAATCCCCAGCTAGTTCTAACTAAAGAAGCACTACTGACCTATATTTTTGCAAGCCACCTACTCAAAACTCCGCGTCACGTTGAGAAAGGTCTATACCCGTCTGATATGTTACATATTATGGCATACGATACGAGTTACGTCCCCTAATAATGTCGAAAAGGTTCATTTATCATTTCTAACAATATTACACAAGTTTGTTCACTTGTTCGTTGTTCTTTTGTGTGGACTGCGTGTATACAAACCGTATTATGACTCACATGAACATTACTGTATCAGTGTTTATAAGATTATTCGGGCTTGTTGACCTAGGCAAAGGGTTTACGGGGACTACGAACAGTCACAAAGGTGTACTTTGTAATCCTAGCTAGTAATTTATGAATGAGAATGTGTTTGTTTGTTGTGTTAGCCCGTCAAAATAGTTGTAACGCTGAGAATTTTACCTTAGCAGTACCTACAGCTGAATGTAGTAGATATCTGAATATCTAGATAGAATCGAGTGAAAGAATCTTAGTATTACTCATAGCAATACTTGCTCTTTGTTCGAGAAACTTCAATGTATAAAAGTGATTTTGTAATTTTCTAGAATACTAATGTCTATATAAAACTGTCTACATTTTTGAGCGCCGTGAAGAAAGTCTCCTAGGTGATAAATTTTATAAATGGTACAGCAATATGCTCGTATTTAATAACTGATCTGATCGCTCAGAATGCTTATCGAGAGGTCCGTGGTTCAAATCCCGGGTCGGGCAAAAATCTTGCCAAGTTTTTCTGTAACACAAAAATCATAATATAAATTAATTCAAATGAGTTACAATTTTAACAGTTTCCAATAGATAGGTAGCTAACAGAATAAAAATCAATAAAGTCATAAAACAAAATATAAGTAACTCCTAATTTCTTACCTTTGTTTCAAAATAAGTACATAATTTAAAAAACTTAAACGGACCTATTTCTGACGAATGTGTATCTCAAATATATTTATATGATATATTTGTTATCACAAGTGTTGTAGATAAGAGCTAGGTGTTCTAGATATAACGCTGTGCTCGCGTATGATGAAATATTCTGTCATTAGCCTCGTTAGGGACACGGTAGCAGTCATAAAGGTTATCTCCAAACTGATGTGCAAAAAAGTGGTATCAGCTAGAATTATCAAGGGAATCATAGTCTGTAACAACTAAAAAAACGGAGGCTTCGGCATTGTAATCAAATTCAAATGTAATTTGGTTTTCTTAGATAAAAATATATTTGACAATACATGAAATCGATTGATTAACTGGACTTTATTATTATATTACTAGAGGATGTCCGTAGCTACACCCTTATATTTTATACACCATGTAGTTTAAGTCAGTGTTTTCCCGATAAGTACCTATATACTCAGCCTATGATGAAAAAGCTTCCTATAGCATTTATTTTACAAAATATACTAAAAAGAAATTATTTTCTATGAAAATTTTTCTTTAAACTCACAATTTCACAGGACTACAATGTGATGTGAACGAAGGGTAAGTTACTTTTTAGGTTATAAGTTTATAAAGTGCATTGACCTTGAGCATCGAACGTCACGTTGTTATGCTACGAAACATTAATTTTGGCGAAAATTAAAACTCGGAAACAACAAAATATTATAAGTACATACTTTGTAAAAAAAATGCTATAGGAAGCTTCTTTATCATGTGCTGAGTATACACTGTTCGGGATAACACTGGCTTAAAATACATTGTGTATATTGCGTAATTGATATTATTATAACTAATAAATAAGAAATCACTGCAAAATTAACCAAATGTAACTCGTAAAAAGATTATGTATGGCCTCATCATTCAGTTATACCAGAACGAAGGCTTTTCGCCAATATCTTTTAATTTTTTATTTTCAAAACATTCGACTGCGTGGTCTCTGATGGTCAGTATTTTAGGTTAAAAGTTACATTCCGTGCATCATTTTTTTGAACAAATTGTAGACTTATTGTAGGTAACAAGGCTAGTTTCAATTATAAAAATTCCGTTGGTTTTTATTTTGCAATTTCTCTCTTTATTCGCTTTATGTACCACTATGTACGTAGTTAACAAGTTGTTAGATAAACCCACAGATATGAGAATTAGTCAGATGGAACGCGCGGCACAGTTGCGTGCGGCCACTAAAGCAAATACAACATTGAAAAGCGAATACAAACTCGTCTCAGTGCGCTACGAGGCATCGTACAGTTCACGCGTCACGATCACTTCAACTTTTAAATTCTCAAAATGCCGTCTTGTGTTCTTAAACACTGTAAAAGTTGTTCCTAAAAACAAAAACAGGAAAATGAATATCTTTTCACAGGTAACTATTGATAATTTGACTGTTTCCTAATTTAATTTCGATAAAATTCGTATTTGTGCTAGAAATATGTAAGTGTTGCCAGTTTTTGTCGACGCCGTTCTGCCTGAATTAGGGAAAATGCACTTGTCAATTGATTATGTGATAATGATTGTCATGTTAATGAAAAATACATTACCGTATTATAAAAGTATATTGTAGATATATCTTCTTTCTCATAAATATAGTAATAGAATTTCAATTTCCATTAGTATATACCTTACATTATATTGTTTTGAGTTCGATCCCCAAACGATATCCTAATATTCGTGTACACCCTGCTACTCGTCAAGCTTATACACTTTGTCCTTTGCACCGTTCTTATGGCGTAAAGAATAAGTATCAAAATCGTACAGCAACTGTTTAGCTTGACTTGGCGCCGTGTGTACATACATACTTATGGCGTAGGGAATAAGTATCAAAATCGTCCAGCAACTGTTTAGCTTGACTTGGTGCCGTGTGTACATACATACTTATGGCGTAGGGAATAAGTATCAAAATCGTACAGCAACTGTTTAGCTTGACTTGGCGCCGTGTGTACATACATACTTATGGCGCAGGGAATAAGTATCAAAATCGTACAGCAACTGTTTAGCTTGACTTGGTGCCGTGTGTACATACATACTATTTATTTCTCAACTAATCGACGCCAGCGGCTTCGCACGCACATATTTTCTTATTTCTCGTTTTGCCCGATCCCGTGGGAATTTCGAGAAATCCCGTCTTGGTGCACCCCTACGGTTCCCAAGAAACATACATGCTAAATTTCAGCTTCATGCGCCGAGTAGTTTCGGCTGTAGCTTGTCTGTCAGTCAGTCAGTAACGCAAGGATTTTATATATACAGATTTACGAAGTAGTTAAAACTTAACTCGGTACCTACATTTAAGAAATGTATTTATAAAAGCATTAATTAAGTCCATGGTAAATTCTTCAAAACCGCAAATGAATATAAGAATATTACATAACTATATGCAAAATACTGGGAGATTATTCATAATCTGGCAACTTTTCACACACATAGACGCGCGTGTCCGTACAGTGCCAGTCGCCAAAGGTCACGCACACATAGCTATCAACGTGCCACGCTTAGTTGGACGAATGCGCTCTATCTGATACTAATACTCATATCTGTGGATAAACCTATTTGTTCTTAAACGATTCAAATATTGATCTGCATGCTATTGCAGAACCGATTTAGATGAAAAACCATTCGTCTAGGCGGGTCAGATTCGCATAGATTTGAGATTTGCATAATGCTGGATCCAATATTGTATGTAGTATACTGTGGTATTGGAAACTTTTTTGTATTATAGGATTTTGTGAATGGTCTTGCAAATGTCAAACCTTTATTACTACTGATATCTATTCGCGTTTTAAGAATGACGCCAGTAAAAAGGTAAATTAAATTCAATTAATATCTTGCATATCAAATATTGTAAACTACAATATGGCTGCTGGTTTAATATTTATTGAGTGGTTTTGGTTCCATGAGAAATTCGAGATTTTTTTATTTAGATTTTTACTTAATTAGAACGGCCGGAAGCCACTTACACTAATTAAGGACACAACTAACTCACAGACATCTCACAGAACTTTTTCCATTCATCTGCGAAAATATCACTCTGTGCGTCTGACACTAAGAGCGCATTTAGTGTGGCGAGAGAACGAGGTATAGGCGAGTTTGCACGGGCCACGGTGCGGCAAGCTGGTAGGGCGAAAAGCCTATGCTTTCTGCCGCGGCAGTAATTATTTGATACAAACAATCGCAATAAATCGTTATGCAGTTCTGGTGCCACGATTTTGCCGTGAAGAATTTTGCACATAGTTCCGATCTGATCAAAATTTCTTCTAACCTCCAAGGAATTATAGCCTAGACTACCTAAAAGATACTTTGTTGGATACATAAATGGATAATACCCAAATAAACGCTTATATAAAAATCTCAGGAAAGCCTTCTTAACCTTCTCCAGTAACACAGTGCATGTTTTTTCATAAGGATTCCATACGCAAGCACTATTTTCAATTTTGCTGCGCACACTTGCGTGTGCGCACGCACACAGATGGTTTTGAGAAAGTCGAGGTGGTTTTTAATGGTACCCACATACTCCGGCTCTCATTTCCCCAAGACTCAGAGATACGAAGGGATTTTCCACCTCGTAAAAAAAAAAGAAATAAAAAGGACAAATCTTTATAATATGATAAGCATGACGATTTGGTATGGGTGAAAATTATCTTAATATATAAAATCCTTGCGTTACTGACTGACTGACAGACACGCTACAGCCGAAACTACGCGACGCAAGAAGCTGAAATTTGGCATGTATGTTCTTTGGGGACCGGAGGCGTGCACTAAGACGGGATTTCCCGAAATTCCCACGGGATCGAGCAAAACGGGAAATTCGAAAATATGTGCGTGCGAAGCCGCTGGCATCCTCTAGTTTAAAATATTTTATGTATTTTGAAATATATAGGTACCTAAGTATGTTTATCAGTTTTATGGTTGCCATATTAAAATTACATTATTTACATAGATGGGTGTTAGTACCTACTCTTATGAATGGTAGTGATAGTTGGGTATGGCAGAAGAGTCATGAAAGTAGAATAAATGCTGTAGGAATGAGAGCACTGAGAAGTATGTGTGGTGTTTCTTTGACTGACAGAGTAAAAAATTGTGTGATAAGAGAGTGTTGTGGGGTAATAGAAGTTGTAGTGACAAGCATCGAGAAAGATATGCTAAGATGGTTTGAGCACGTGGAGAGGATGGATGACGAAAGATTCACCAAGCAGATATACAAGGCAAGTGTGAATGGGACGGGACGAAGGGGAAGACCTAGGTGGACGTTCTCTGACCAGATTGGAGACATCTTAAAAACAGGACAGGTCAGAAGTACCCTGAACAGAAGAACATGCATGAGGAATCTGATAGGAGTGAATGAAGCAAGAGAGATATGTCAGGATCATTGGCGTTCCGTAGTCTCTGCCTACCCTTCGGGAAACAGGCATGAGTCTATGTATATATGTAAAAATTACGCTTAGTTTGGGATCAGATGACCACGTGTCAGTTGCTTTGGAAATTAATATAATATACTAACGGACTAAACACATCTAAACTTTGCATTGCATCAAGGGCAAAATCCTTATAACGTACTCATTGGGTCACCTTAAAAATTCAATTGAACAGCAAATAGTGGGTGATGACTCATAATATGATGTCAAAAAGTTAAAAGTTTTGTGATTTTTGTGCCTGGATCATAATATATCTGCCCAGCAACACGTTACGTTACAGCTAAAGTCTGATAACAATCAGTAACTTACAACACCAATACTGACCAATGGCAATGCAAAAGTATATTCCAATATCTACCTTCTATAGACTTAATATTCTATACAATCACGTATTATTGAAAATAATTATCATCAGCCCTTTAAGTATATTGTCCCACTAGATGAGCCTCTTCTCAGTATGAGAAGGGTCAAGCCATAGTCCACCACGCTGGCCAAGTGCGGGTTGATAGACTTCACATGTCTTTCGATAACATTATGGAGAACTCTCAGACATGCAGGTTTGCTCACGATGTTTTCCTTCAGAGATTAGCAAGCGATACTTAATACCTTAATAAGCGATTAACCTAAAAGAATATATGGAAAGAAATAACGTTTTAGAAGAAATTACTCCATTTGCCAATCAATTTGTGTCTGAAAATCTCAAAACGCCCATTAAACAGAACCTCACGACACAGCACGGCACTTGTAGTGCATTCACCTAACGCTATTGAATTATTCATGCACACACGTACATTGAGTTGCTAATGAGGCCTGGATGTACCCTATCGCACTTAATTTGTGTGAGAACGAGATAAGTGCCCATATTTTTTTATAATAAATGAAATTATGGGCCAAAAGCTCAAGTGACGTACACAAACAGCGTACGGTGTGGCGGTCATTTGGATCAAGCATTTATTTATGATGTACGTTACAATCAGTGTTGGGCATCCGCTTCAATCTATTAATATAATAATCCCGGCTCACTGCTATTTGCGGATTGCTGAATAATGGGTAAAGTTAATAATTTTGTGATAGGGCTAAGAGTCAAATATTTGCTACGTTTATTACTGTTTAATAATTAATATACCTAATATGTCTTCAATGTTATAATTTAGTCAAACATTTGTATGCATGAACATGGATGTTTGTCTTGGTCTGGGTGTTTCTATGTATAATATGTATGTATTTACAAAAAAAAGTATATATGTATGTTTATCCATTAGCTAGTACGATAGTAGGATAACGCTAAGAGAATGATGATGAATATTGTTCCCGTCGACTAGCCTGTCATCACCGTGTAAATTTCGTACTAGACCCTCGGATTGGGTTCTAATTCAATCGTAACTATAAAAATCATAAACTAAGTCGACGGTATGAATTTGAACGGAATCTGCGTGATTTTTTTAAATAAGTCTTATTGCTTTACGAATAAGGTTACAATTCAATCGAACTAAAAAATCTATAATTACGTCGATGGTATAAATTCAAACTGATGATTCTAAATGTTTTCGGATATTATAACGATCAGCAATTTTTGACAAAATGGTGTTCAGTGACCTTTGACTAGTAGTGTTCAGTTAATTTTGAACTTTAATGATGTTCATTCAATACTGGCGCCCTTCTTGTTGAGCGATTTATGGGTGATATTATGTTCATTGATTTTGAAAATCTGAATGTGGTCATCGACTTTTGATGCTGACTGTACCTAGTTCATAATCAATTGGAATGCTTTTTATCATCAGAAAATACTCCAGATTTAACGAGACAAAGTAAAAATATTAAAAATCGTAGGAAAAAAAATAAATGGTTTTGTTCATATGAAGATTAAGGTCGCCACAACAAACCCAGACCGAATTCTGCCATTGTTCTTTTGTATGTGTATTTGGTAGGCCTGAGAATCGGTCGTAATCTATTTTTCAAACCCCCAAATCATAAGGGTGCCCTACCCAAAAAATCTTTTATTTTATTTTAAGAACATTTTTTTTTTATTATGTGGTATTAAAAATACATACAACTATTTATTTTCAGCCTTTTAGCATCAAACCCTATTTTTTTAATAGCCATATTAGTAATTTATTCATATCACTAGATCAATTCTGTTGTCCACGCCACGCGCATACCGGAGTAAAAAAAATCGTTTCTCAGTGTTAGTTACAATACTCCTCCGAAACGGCTGGACCGAGTTGTATGCAATTTTAAACGCATATTCTTTAGGTCTGAGAATCGGCCGCAATTTAGTTTTTAAACCCCTGAGTAATGAGGACGGGCCAACCCAAACATATATTTTTGAAGTCATACTTCTTTAGGCGCGTTATGAAAAAATGATGAGAGTCACATTTTACGATGCGCGCGCATGTGTGACACACAATTCTCACGGGGGAAGTTTTTAATTTCTACGTTCACAAGATGGCGGACGGGACATTTTTAATAAAATTAATATGGGTATCATTTTCGGGGTTTTCATGGATTCTGATCACGAAAATGACATCTATTTGGGAATCCAAGTTGGCTGACGGGACATTTTTAGTAAAATTAATATGAGTATAATATTCGGGGTAATCATGCATTCTGATAACGAAAATGTCATTTATTTGGGTATCCAAGATGGCGGACATTTAAAATCATAATATAATAAAATTGGTCCAATTATCATTTGGCATCGTTTTACTGTGTCAACTATTTTGTAGTTATACTTCTTTAGGTGGCTCAGGCGCAAAATGTCTCTTTCGCAAAATGTCCCCTGGTCGTAAAACGTCGCTTTCGTAGAACGTCTCATTCGCAAAATGTCTCTTTCGCAGAATGTCTCTTTCGCAGAATATTGCGCCAGGGTGAGGGTTTTTGGAAAAAACGTATAATACATTTTTAAGTTTTTTTTTAACTACCTTCACATATTATTATAAGTGTGTGTCATTCGTTATTTCCGAGCTGTGTGGTTAGGTGCGACGAACTAAATAAATAGGTTATGTTAGGTTCTCTTTTGACCCTTAACCCAAAAATAGGAGCCCTGCGAAGCAGGGTTCCTTCAACTTAGGCCACATCCTTCACACTAGTTTAATAAACTGAAGTTGACGGAGCTCTGCTTCGCAGGGCTCCTATTTTCGGATTAAGGGTCAAGAGAGAACCTAACATACCCTATTTAGTTACAGGAATTACAGCCGGACCCATAGGCGTCTTCAAGACGTCTTTTTGTTTTGAAAATCGAAATTTTACTCTAAGTCCCTGGCGCGACATTCTGCGAAATAGACATTCTGCGAAAGAGACATTCTGCGAAAGAGACATTCTGCGAAAGAGACATTTTGCGAATGAGACATTCTGCGAAAGCGACGTTTTACAACCAGGGGACATTTTGCGAAAGAGACATTTTGCGCCTGAGCCCTTTAGGTGCGTTATGAATAAAATTTGAGAGTAAAATTTTACGATGCGCGCGCATGTGTAACACAAAATTCTCACGGGAGAAGTTTTTAGTTTCTAAACTCAAAATACGTGTTTTAGTTTCGTACAAGTGCGAATAATAAATGTGCTGATAAATTATATGCAGTAGTGGTAACTGAATATTTTGATTAATATTAACTATTCGTAAATATTAGTGAAAAAAATTGTGCTTATATACTTTTTCAAGTGCCCCAATATAATTAAGGTTACCTATTCGTATGTATTATTTATTGATATAAATTAAAATAATATTATTTAATATATTAATTTATTAGTTATAATTAATACTAAGTATTATTAATGTTAAATATTTATTATTAGTTATATCATATCTGCACAATAAATAAATAAATTTAACAAATATTTTGTGAAAAAAATTAAAAGCCAACATCAAATTAAAATATTAAATTTTAATATTTATTAATATTAAAATTAATATTTTAATTCAAGAAAACACCGTGAAACCTGCACGTCTGAGAGTTCTCTATAATGTTCTCGAAATACATGTGAAATCCACACTTGGCCAGCGTGGTGGACGCCTTACCTTTCTCATAGTGGGAAGGGGCCCGTGCCCAGCAGGGGGACAGTATAAAAGGTTGATGATGATGATGGAATTAAAACTTCGATTCAATAACTCTGGTAAAACTCTTCACTTTGTTTACAGATAACAGATAATGTATAATATGTAAATCTAATGTATGTGCAATGTGTTTGACGTATGAGCAAAGTGTCGAAGGATGCATAGCTTCGGGAATCCGCAACTTGCAAACTCGAGTATAGACATCAGTAGCGCTCAAGGTTGTTATAAGTTTCTTAGACTATAAGCCGTTGTTGAACATGTCTATTATAATTTACATATTGATTTGAAGTTCAACTGAATGACCATCGACAATCGGTCATTCAAAGTGTGGTTTTATTTTGGGTTTATGTGGTAGAGTTCAATAACTGCAAATAAATCTGTTTAAACGATTATACATCATCCTTAGGATGTCTATAACATAGTATAATATTTAAGGACTCAACATCATCATATCAGCCAAAAGACGTCCACTGCTGGACATAGGCCTCCCTCATTGTATTGTATTCTTAATTTCAAGCTTCTATGTCTGCTAGAAATGCCTTAGACTTTTGATGATCGGTCAGTCAGTGAGTGACAAAATTAAGAACTGAAGACTTTGACTCGTTATAATTCTTAAACTACTAGTTAAATTATACATAGTTTTAAATATACCATGTTTATACAATGCCTGATTGGTTACTTATAAAACAAGCTTCTAGTTTTATCCACAACGAAATTATAGGGGATTGAAGATGGCCTAACCTGCTTCAAGATAAGGATGGTACGGCCGTGCCGCATTTTTGCTCAACTTGGCAGATTATTAGTACCTAAAAGTAATACGGTGGTATTTATTAGGGTGCATGAGTTCAGTGTCCTTTGCCTGCAATTAAATAAGGAAACAAATTGTAATGACTTTCGGCTGTCATATACCGTCAGGTAATGTATAAAACTCAAAAAAATATTACATAACAATTTATTCCAAACTGGCGTAAAATCTAGTAGGCCGTGATTTTCTGGGCACGAAACACAACAACTAAATATTTTTTGTTTAATCTTATACAGGTAAACCACTAATCCGATATGACTTCATCGTACAGCAAAAAATTAAGTGCCATTTACGGACGACCGGCACACTCTCAGAGAGATAATAAAAGCCTAACTTTTTGTACAGACTTCGAGAAATCTATTGTGATAAATAATTTCAAAGCAAGAGGCTGGAAACAAGTACAACCAAACGAAGACTGGCACATTTATTGGGCAAATACTCTGAATTGTCGTAACATATTCAGCCTGGAACACGGCTTAAGACTTAGCGACAATCAACTGATCAATCATTTCCCAACGCATCACGAGCTCGTCCGCAAAGATTTACTCGTAAAAAATATAAAGCGATACAGAAAAGATTTAGAAAAAGAATGTAATCCCCTCGCGGAGAAAACTGAAGTGCAACTCCCAAGCGGGCAAGTCATCACTCGCTATTTATATTTAGATTTTATACCGACAACATACATCCTACCTACCGACTACAACATGTTTGTCGAAGAGTATCGAAAATTCCCACAAACAACCTGGATTTTGAAACCTTGTGGCAAATCCCAAGGGGCCGGCATTTTCCTCATAAACAAACTGTCGAAACTCAAAAAGTGGTCGCGAGAATCTAAAAAATATTTACAACATCATCTTACAAGCAAAGATACTTATGTCATATCTCGCTATATAGACAATCCGCTTCTTATCGGAGGAAAGAAATTCGATGTAAGGATTTACGTCCTGGTTACGTCTTTTCGTCCTTTAAAAGCTTACATGTTTCGTAATGGATTTTGTAGATTTTGCACGATGAAATACGACTCGAGCGTGACAGAGCTCGACAACATGTATATTCACCTAACAAACGTGAGCGTCCAAAAACATGGCGTCGACTACAATAGGAATCATGGAGGTAAACTCGGCCTACATAATTTAAAGCTCTATTTGGAAGGGACTCGAGGGCACAAAGTGACTGACCGGCTGTTTGAGAATATACAATGGTTAATAGTACACTCCTTGAAATCCGTCGCACACGTAATGTCGAATAACCGCCATTGTTTTGAGTGTTACGGATACGATATAATCATTGACGATAACTTAAAGCCCTGGCTTATAGAGGTAAACGCTTCGCCGTCCATGACAGCGACGACGGTTAACGACGGGATTCTTAAGTACAAGCTTGTGGATAATCTTTTATCGGTAGTTTTACCTCCTGACGGTATTCCAGATGCACGGTGGCCCAAAACGCCTACCGCTGAGGCTTTAGGGGATTTTCAAATACTCATCGACGAAGAATCTATGTACAAAAAGGATTTAGAAGTTCCAAGCCGCGAGCTTAGATGCAAACGTAAAGTTGTATGAATTATAGTATGAAATACAGTCTTATGTGTCTAATAAATGAAATAATTGAGTTATTTATATGGTTTTATTAAACTTGAATTGTGATTGTTTACTATTTAGTACGATGAAACTTATTATAGCGTGAATTTGCGTCTTCTCTTTCAATTAATTCTTCATCAATCAAAAGATCAAAGTCACCCAATGCATCCGCATTAGGGATCTTATTCCATCTGGCGTCAGGTATTCCATCGGGCGGTACCACCACAGAAACGATATTGTCAATTAGTTTGTATTTCAAAATTCGATCGTTATGCGTCGTTGACTGCAGTGACGGCGACGCATTCACTTCCACTAACCACGGTTTAAGAGTATTGTCGATTATGATGTCATATCCATAACATTCGAAGCAGTGTCGATCGTTCGCCATTACTGGAGCAACAGCTTTCAACGAGTGCACGATGAGCCACTGCATTTCCGCAAACAATCTATCGGTAACAGAACGTCCTCTAGTACCTTCCAAGTATAAACGGAAATTCTGAATACTCATTTTCCCACCATGTAAGCTGTTGTAGTCGCCACCGCGTTTCTGTACACTCACATTAGTCAAGTGCACATACATGTTATCAAGTTCAGTAACACTCGTGTCGTATTTCACAGTACAAAATCTACAGAAACCATGTTGGAATAAGTAAGCTTTCAACGGGCGAAATGACGTCACCAACACGTACAGTCGTAAGTCGAATTTCTTGCCGCCAATTAACAGGGGGTTGTCGATGTAACGCGAGATTACGTAACTTTCTTTACTGCTTAGTTGATGGTTAAACGGTGTTTTCGCTTCACGAGACCACTTCTTAAGTTTTGACAATTTGTTTATTAGAAATATGCCTGCCCCTTGAGATTTTCCACATGGCTTCATAATCCAAGTGCTCTGGGGCGATTTTCTGTACTCTTCAACAAACATATTGTAGTCGGCAGGTAGTACGTACGTCACAGGTATAAAATCTAAATGAATATAGCGCGCATTCACCTGCCCATTAGGTAAAGGGACGTCTGTTTTCTCTGCCAAAGGATCACCTTCCCTTTCAAGCTCCTTTCTATATCTCTTTATATTTTTCACCAATAAATCTTTGCGAGACAGCTCGTAATGGTTAGGAAAGTGATTTATCATTTGGTTATCATTCATTCGGTAGCCGCTTTCGATACTAAAAATAGTTCGACAATTTGGCGTGAAGGACCAGTAGAAATTCCACTCGTCGTCAGGCCCCACTTGGGTCCAACCTCGACGCTCGAAGTTACTCCTTATCACGGACTTCTCCAAATCCGTACAATAAGTCACACGAGATTTTTCTATAGCTGGTGCAGTGACTTTGCCATAAATCGCAGGTGATACTTTTTTTAGTTCTAAATTCATTATGTATCCAAATATCCATATAACAAAATAAAAATAAATAAATAAAAATAAAACTACTATGAAATTATTTTGACAGTTGCAAATTTAGTCTGTGTTTGATTTCACTGACAATTTTGTTTTTAAATTAACGTTTAGTAATTTTTGGTTTTATAGTATGCCTGAGCATTAAAAAGTATGGATTAATACAAAACAACATTATTCTGCTCTTAGAAAGTAGGTCATTAAGTTTGTTGTTATTAAATTTATAGTATAATGTCGAAATCAATGTCAATTATAGTCCATTGAAAAGTTACATTTGGGGTTGCATTTATCAGAGGACGCAATTTTATTTTACAGATTTGTAGGGAGGGCTAGTGTAAAGCTTGATCCAAATTTGTGGGGTCGTACCTTTTGTCCATCGGCCGCCATCTTGGAAAGAGTGTGGGTGCAGATGGTTTTTCTTGATTATCTGGTAAACTATTGGCCGCAAAAAGTATATGTGAAAGAGCTTTTTGTTACAAATTAAATTCTCTACAACTTTGGTCTTGTAACTTTTGTCGTAACGCCAAAAATAAAAAGTTATATATTTATTTTTGTTGTATTTTGGCAAGTTTTATATTTTCCCGCTATAACTGTTTCCCTAATCTTTGAGATGAGCCACGCTTTGCACAGGGTCTGATTAGGTGCCAGTATACATTTTTTTATGAATAAATTATGCGAATAGTCGCTTTTTTGTCGATAATTCATCATTTTCCCTTATGAATTTTGATATCTCTAATAATTTTCCTGCAAGAGTCCCCAGAACATTTAGGCATTGCAGAACACACTGCAGTATCCTCTGGCTGGGCATAATATCAACCTCAGATGCCCAAAGACAGAGTTTATCTTTTTTTTCCACCCAAGTTTTTAGGGTCATTGTTATGAGTGAAAATTTTACCTTATGGTATCAAGTTGGAAGACTAGGTCTTGTTTGGCAGAAAAAAAGACAAATTAAATATATTATATATTGCTGACGACGAAAAAATTAAAACACATTGAAAAGAGAATTTCTTCCAAATTTCATTCGATATTCGTTTGTAACTTTGTTATCTTTCATTTTACGGTTAAATGCTACGAAATAAAAGTTGTAGAGTATTTATTTTGCAGCAAAACATATTTTGATTATTTTCTGTACGGCCAATAGTTTGCCAGATAAACTAGAAAACCCATTTCTACCACTCTTTTCAAGATGGCGGCCGCAGGACAAGGGCTGCGACCCCAGAAACTTGGATTTAACATTGTACTAACCCCCTTTCAAAATAAAATTGCGTCCTCTGACAAATGCACGTTAAGCCCAAAAAAATTTAACATTTCAATAGACTACTACGCTTTCAGCCGCAAGTAAAAAAATATGACTATTGATTGATGGACGTGCGATGAAAGTAATTTTTTCCGGCAGTAACCCACGAGTTACCCAGGTGCCGAGGTAAAAAGAATAAAATCCACTGTATCTTCAGTTTACCATCCAATTTTAGTGAAGGCGACTCCAATCCTCCGAGGAAATCTCACTAAATATCTTCTTGTCTTTTGTTTGTTTGTATCATTTTCTCTAAACCATGCCACGATCATCTGCCTTTTCCATACAGTAGATATGAGTTTTTATAACACAACAAGGAAAGCGAATTAAGTTAGAATTATTTATGCTAGAGTTAAACTGAAACTGAACCTCAGCTACTGTGTTACATATTTTATACGCTTGATTTAATATTTATATTCTACCTGAACTAATGGTAAACCAAAATGTGTTTATTCTGTGTAACTTAGATAAATAAATGTAAACGTAGATACGTGGTTGTTTACTTTCTATCTGTTTATCTTGTTTTGACATATTTTGCTGACACAAGCTAAGGCGAGATATTCTGAAATATGAAACAAAGACATGTAAGATAAAACGCTACGTTGCTACGTAGCGTTCTATCTCACATGTCTTTGTTTTATCTGATATGAACATAATTTTACTTTTGTTTGGCGTATCCAGTTTGATATATTAAAAATACACTTTGTCTATTTATAACACCAGGATAAGGCGATTGAGCTTTACCTGATAATCGTAGAGACGTTTCTCCAACTACATTATTATTTAAAGCTGTTTGTTTTTATTGCTATGTATATCTACAGACTGGCGCACACAAATATTTATATTTTTTGGAAGCTCCTCTTATTGAGCATCTCAGTATTATTTGTATGAAAGCACAAATACATTACTAACATAACTCTGTAAAATTATTACAGCATAAAGCCTGGAGTTTTAAAATGTTATATTGTTTAATAATGTGTGTTTGTGGGACAAGCTTGACGCGTGAATTAAGAAATATAAAAGAATATTCCTACAGTATAAACTCCGGCCAGTATTTGACCAGGTGTAAGTTTAAATTATTATTGGACATAGTGGACATAATTATAATTATTTTACATACCGCGTTTACCCCTTTTACTATACTTTGCACTAGAATATTCACAGATCAACAAAAATTTTTATACTAAAATAACCGTTTCACCACAAATATAAGGTGACTTATCTTTCTGAGCGCGTCCCTCGTCACGCGAACGTAATCAAAAGATCACTATCGGTGGGTTGACACTTGTGTAACGAACACCCTCTTTTAAATCTTTTCATGTAAATGTTCAAAAAGTTTCTCATTCGCCTTTTTACGGAACTACAGAATTATATAAGAAATATGTAGTTGTCGTATTATTCGTGGTATATTTTTAGACTATAAAATAACAAACATATGCATAATCTTAATATATAAAATCCTTGCGTTACTGACTGACTGACAGACACGCTAGAGCCGAAACTATTGGGCGCACGAAGCTAAAATTTGGCATGTATGTTCCTTGGGGACCGTAGGGGTGCACTAAGAAGGGAATTCCCGAAATGCCCACGGGATCGGCCAAAACGAGTAAAATAAAAAAACAATGCAGGCGTAGCTGCTGGCGTCCTCTAGTGTAAATATAAAAAAAAAGCTTTTGTACTATCGTAGATGTTGGCCTGCCAGTGTTACCAATAGATTTACTTTAGAGATAAATTGTGTACGGTCGGATATACACAAATTTAATCAATGGATACAAATAACAACCTGAATCGTAACAGCATTCGAACGTGTTAAACGACCACGTATCTATACCATTCGTGCAGTAAAGTTGCATAAATGTACGATGCCAATAATAATTTTAATAGGAATTCCATATCTTCTATATGAATATAATAATCGGATAAAGTATTGTAGTAAGAGACAATCGAAAGGATATTTTTATTTTATACCCAATTTAAATATTGAGAGGACCGTATTGTTTAAAAGTAAAGCGATCTTGTGGTAACCGTCCCTTCCCCCACATAGAATTCGTTTCATCCCCTCGAGGAGTAGTTCAAAAGTATATAAATAAATTTCAATTAAAAAATATTTGACTTGGTTAATGGGGCTGAGAGGCTAATTGAATCTCCATAGCACACACTGAACTGCTGTGGTAGCAGTACAAAAATAACTAGTTATCTTAACACGTTCGAGCAGCTAAAGAATTGTATGAATTAAATTCAATAAAATACTCAGTTTTACAAGAATTAAATGATAAATATTTGGATTACTTGATGATTTACACAGATCAATCAATTAATGAAAACGACCGAGGTGCTGCATTTTGTATTAATTCGAAAGAGTATAATGGGTTTTTCTTTAAAATCAATTGTAATGTATCTATCATGTCGTTGGAGCTCATTGCAATCTCAGAGGCATTGTCATATATTTTAAGAAGTGGTTGCTTAAAAGTTGTCATATGCTCGGATAGTAAGAGTGCGTTATATCATATAAACCGATGCGCCTCTGGAGGGAGAGGTATGCCGGTAGCATATGAAATACTGTCTAAAATAGATACACTATTGTTGAGAGGTGTACATCTGAGATTGCAATGGGTTTCATCGCATATAGGAATACAAGGTAACGAGACAGCTGATAGATTGGCAAAACTTGGCAGCACTGAAGGTAAATAAATTTTTGTAATACCTTATTATACAGAAATATTGCCAAAATATAAAAAACTGTTTTGATAAATGGAAACAATATTTTGATAAAAGATCTCTAGAAAAAGGCGTATGGTATAAAACCATCCAATCTGAGCCGCCCCGTATACCTTGGAGTCTTAATAGCAGTTTAAACAGGAAACTTATTGTAATAGCCCATAGAATTTAAACCGGACACATTCTATAAAAAAAAAAAACATTTTTAATGGGCAAAATCTTATCTCCGAATTGTGAGAATTGTGGGGTGTTAGATGATGTACATCATGTGTTGATGGAATGTGTTCGGTGGCAAAATGAAAGAAACGACTTTTTCATAAAATTAGGACACAAATGGGTGTGTTTGTGAATATTTTGTTAAATCCTAATAGTGAGGAAGCATGTGTTTAGAATTAAAAAAAAAAAAACACGTTCGAGCTCGTTCGTCTTAAATCCAATATAAATCTAAAACTAATAAAACCAAAAATCACGTCAAATTTTCTAGTACATTACATACATAAACCAAACTCTGTTTTCTAAACAATGTTTTCTCTCCAAATATTAATATTATATAGACGGTTATCGAGAACTATTTTCTTCTTCAAACTTTTGGAGAGCTAAAGTAATCGCTGTAGTTCAAACGATTAGCACGTTTAATATGAACCGATATTAGCTTCAGTAAAACTAATAATCTATTGAAAAATTATCGAGGGTAAAAGGGATACATAAAAGTTCTCAGGGGGTTACCGCGGATTTGCTAACGATGCAAAGAACAGCGTTGTGAATACGACTAGCGATTTTGGACACGAAATTCGGTGGACAACTACGTACAAATTGGTTTGTCCGTGGCAAAAGTCGACCTTCCTTGCCATCATCATCATAACAATCTTTCACCTTCATGCCCTTTTCGTGATTCACAGCTTGGGTAATTACTTCCATTATACTCACGAAATACAAACATTTTATGTGACGGCGTAATCAATAATCAGGTGCTTATAAGACCCCGTCGCTGTCAGGTAGATAGTCTGATGATCTGTGTATCGTTCATTCAATCACAAAATATTGAATTCATAAGTAGCGCAAGTTATGAATTAAATATTAACAAAAAATTCAACCAACTCTGATCAAAATCTGTTTCTATGTCTAGAAAACATGGGAATCAAAAATCGAAACAGTATAAACTTCCCATTTTACGTCGAATACTGCTGCTCCGAGGATAATAAAAGGCGCTAAATGTGAAATTGTCTCGGTTACACATGCCTGCGGCTGTTTCACAAGAACGAAAACCTCCAGCTGCGGTGAAAAAAAAAGTTAAATCAAAGCAGAATGAGGTTCTTGTTTTTGCATATTTGGAGAATCGTTTTATGCTTATTTTCTTTAGACATATTGTGTTATCGATTTATTCAAATGTTTTGAATATATTATTGATTTAACGATTGACTCGGAGGTTTTGAGTGTATGACTTGTGCAAGTACACCGCGTTCCCTGGTTCAACAATAGCGTAATCTTAAATTATGTTTCGAGTATGGAAGCTTTTTTGAGATCCTTTTTTTAATGTTTGTACATTACACACTGGATTGTTTGTATACTTTATACAATCTAGGCACATTTTAGGCACTGAAACTAATTTTGTAATTTTTGAAGGCGTTATTACTCATGTTTCAGACAGCGACTTTTAAAATTAATGAAACTTTTGAGGCTGTCAGATTTTCTTAATATAAATGTACTAGAGGACGCCAGCAGCTACGCCTGCATTTTTTTTTAATTTACCCATTTTGGCCGATCCCGTGGGAATTTCGGGAAATCCCTTCTTAGTGCACCCCTACGGTCCCCAAGGAACATACATGCCGAATTTCAGCTTCCTGCGCCCAATAGTTTCGGCTGTAGCGTGTCTGTCAGTCAGTCAGTAACGCAAGGATTTTATATATTAAGATAATACATAAGTAAAATTAAATAACACTTGTTATGAATACACCCATATATGCATTATGTAAAAATGAAACAGTATTATGTTCTTCAATAACTTTTTACAAATTAATAAAAATACCAAATCTTAATAATCAATACGTGTTTCAAAAACGTTCGTAAATAAAATATATTACAATTCCAGGCAAACCGACATAGTCATAGCGGGCTTAGCAAATACTTGTTGGGCATAGTACGAGTAGCTTCTTTGCATTAATCTGTACATAAATTAAATTCACACAACTCCCATCAAATTCGGACAACCATTAATTAGGTTATGCAAATACATGGCAGTACACGGGCGACGTTCATTATTGCAGCTTAACCGTTGTCTTTGCGATCTGTAACCAACTCGGCTCATGAATCGATTAAAACACCGCAAACGTTTAGGCTATCTTCAGATGACACTAATCTAACGCACGTTATGAAAGCGTGCGCCTAGAAACGCCTCATACCTGTAACTGTTCAAACGGACGAGCGATAAAGCACGCCAGCGTGTAACACCGCCTCTTGTTAGAAGTTAGCAAAGGCTTTAGTGCTTTCATTCGTCATAGGTGCACACTAATGTGAGTCATAGATTATTTGAAAGTCGAGCCTCAAAAAGATTTGATGACGTCTTGAAGACCGTGTATATAGTGTTGCGGCGGAATCGCGAACAACCGAGCGTCAGCCGCTTTCATTCAATACTATCTAGGTTAACGTGTATATACTAGTTTGGGTGACAACGTTCTAAAGTGCATCAAAAGACATTACATGGTGTGATATAACTGCCTTACAGCCAGTTCTCACTATGACGGCTCGGCTGTTTTCCCGCCCGTCTAAAATATGTAAACTGTGTCATGCAAATTGTACTGCAATTGGCACGTCCATCTCTTTAGTCGAACTGGATAAATTGCCAATGCATCTAAGTAGGAATGGGCTCATAATCTGTTACCATACCAATTTGACAATCATAAGTGTCACCGCGCGGCCCGTGTTATTTTTCTGAATATTTTTTTTAATTATTAACGGTGCTGCTGAAAACACGCCACCATTTTAAAATACTTTTATACGTATTCCCCTTGGTAATAGAGACCGTTCAATAATTAACGTCCCACAAATTGACTATCTCGAAATATTTTTGTCAAGTAATTGGTTTACTTGTTAAAATACAATAAATGTATTTTTAACTTAACGCCCAAAGGACGTTGCTTAGGATTTATCGACCTAGTCTCATCATCCTCCTAGCGTTATCCCAGTTTCAACCTGGGGTCCGCTTACTAGTCTAACCGGATTTGGATAAATATTAGCTTTTCCACAGAGCGACTGCCTGTCTGACCTCCGCAACCCGAAGGGCTAGCTATATTCCATGGTTTAGACTAGTGTCAGTTTATTTAGAAGGCACTGACGCCCTGTAACGACTGTCAAAGATCTTCATGACAACCGGGACCGACGGCTTAACGTGCTCTCCGAGGCACGGGACAAGCGATAATTAACCATTCAATACGCACATAACTCCGAAAAGTCATTGGTGCGCGCCGTGGATTCGAACCCGATACCCTCTGCATGGCAGTCTGTTGGTATATCCACTCGGCTATCGCCGCCTTTTTTTATTATTTATTTATCGACCTAGTCTAATATAACAATTTATCTGCATTTTTCATAATAAGATGTGGCCTGTGCCCAGCAGTTGATTATAAAAATAAGATTATAAAATTGCTAATGAACAGTGGCACACAGCAGAAAATAATTACTTTATGTCAATACATAGGGCAATTTTTTTCGTCCTAATATGCATTGCACCACAATTGGTGGAATGCATTATGTCAGGTAAGTCTTATAAGGTATGGTCGCAGTAAGTCTTTCTGACAATATACCACCTGCCTAAGTAGCTTAGAAACCCGCTTCATTACTAGAACGCAATACACAGTTATTTGGCTACGACGAATCGTACAGAGAATACACATGTCCCGATGGACTGCTATGGTTCCAAGGAAATTGAAAAAAAAATTATACCATTTCCAAGAAAGTAATGACCAAATAAATCCAAATATTTTTGAGGATGTGTAGATTTATGCAGCTTTGTCAATCATACACACAATAACTACTGAACGGATCTTTATGAAACTTGCTTGAACACCTTCTGTCGTGATAACTGACACCTAAGCGGGCGAAGCCGAAAGCTAATACTATAAATATATATAAAGCATCGGTTTTACTGGCTTTGTAGCTGACAGATCATAATGTTAAGGCTTAGGAAGGATTTTTATTTTATTTTATTTCCATATCTCCAAATATCCCTATACCTCAGCTGCGGCCACCGTCACTAATATAATTGAGAAGGCTGCCTAAATTTTATTTCGTTCCACAATTATTAAAAGACAGGGTTATCAGTTTAGGTCAATCAATCAGCCAATGCAGTTCACCGCTAGACATAGGCCTCTCCCAAAATGTGCCACAATGACCGGTCCTCTGCCTTACGCATCCAGCCCGCCCCAGCCACCTTTTTAGGTCGTCGGACCACCAAGTCACTTCAGATGCATCTCGCAGAACAGTAGTTTATAATTATTACGTATAACTTAGTAACTAAATAAGTAGTATAGTACATGTTACTTTGATGAGAAGCCAAAATATAATGGAGTAGTTTAGCTTCAATGTGCATACAAGACTCATAGTGAGTCTAAAATATTCTCATATTTTTCATACTAGATGTGAGTAATATCTCCTCAGTACGAACGAGCAGATAGAAATAAAATACACGTGAATAATGTTCAAGAACAGTTACATATATGGGGCCATTTATCATGTTCAGCATAGATAGCAGACTAGATAGATCGATTGGCACACGTTTATTGCGAAAGCTAATATTCTAGCGAGTAGCTGCACTGTTTCTAAGCTTTCTTTGCTTCACTGTGCTATTGAAAATTCGGAAAAACTCAGTAACAATTTGCCGACCCGGGAATCGAAACCGGACTTCCCGATCAGCAGACGCATAATTACGCTATCTTCTAGACCACAGAGTCAGTCTTTTTAATGATTTCAACCTAGTTTTCTTAATTTAATTCCTAAATATATTACATAAGAGTATAATAAATAAATGCTTATCTCATCACTTAAGCGACTATTACAGTATTTCAATATGAAGTACACTTTACTTTGTCCAAATCAACATAATTACACAGCAATCAAACCAAACTTGTTTTTGCAACAACATCTACGGCATCCACATTGTAACACTGAATGAAAACATGGCAAACAAAAACCACAGTAATGAACCCCCGGGGCAGCTATAATAATATTTTACACGTCACGTTAAGGTCTCGGCACACACGCAACTTGAATTTTTTTTTGACTGGCGAATCTGGTATTTACAATCCTTCGTACTTGTTTTTCTGTTTTAGATCTATAATAATGTAGACCAATGAACAAACAATGCTCATAAAATATAAATAAGTTTCTGTAATCTCTAGTCCTACTGGTATGACTATACCAGTAGGACACACACATTGTCCATGGCTGTATGTACCATACGTTAGGACTCCGTGTATAGTGAAGTGATTTAAGCAATCACCTTGCAGTTTACAACTGACTTTTCGGGCCTCATGTTCAAGACGCCTGCATTTGACGAAACTGATTTAATTGCTGGACGCCCATATAGTTTAGCTATGAGATACTCACTATTCTAAAATTATTGTAATCACACGAACTAACACTAAATCACCTATCTCCTCTGCTAAAAGTTACGTATGAACGTGCCCCTAAAGAGCTTCCCTTTAAGTCACTCGCCCTAGGCACTACCAAATTTTAAATCATACATAACAAGTGGGTACATCACAAAAGATTTTCATTAAGGAAATTCATCAACGCTTGCGTTATGTATTCCGGCATACTCAACGTTTATGAAAACACGCGGAAGTGTAGTAAGTGTGAAGTGGATTTCATAATACCGTGTCTATTGAGTGGATGAGGCTGAAGTCTTACTACTATACATTGTGAAGTGCACGTAACTGGACAGAAGATATAATAGTCTAAGATCCGTAGAAGAGTGACCTTCACCGATCTGTTTATTGGATGAAAAGTATTTTATATCAAATTTTGCATGTTAAAAAACATATCGCGATTGGTTTGGTAAAAAAATCCGGTCCAGGCTAAAAAAAATTGCCAACTGCTTTTCCTGACAGGTTTTTCGTAGGCAACCCAATATCATCGTGTTCGCAGTGGAGTAGCGGTCATTTTAATATACTATTTGTCTATTAAAATAATTGATAAATTTAACTAGTGTCAACTTAACAGTCGAAGAATTTATACTTGACAACCCTACCAAATACGCCAGGAAAAATTGACAACCCTATGTAAACATATCCTTTAGGGTTCATACATTCGGTTAGTATTAAATTTATTTATTAAACGCGTATATGCACTGTTAAGTGAAAACCCAAATACTTTTTTTTTCTACTTTTCCTAGTCTGGACCGGATTTTTTTTGCTAACCAATTCGCGATATATATTTTGACATGCAAAATTTGATATAAAATACTTTTCAGCCAATAACCAGATCGGTGAAGGTCGCTCTTCTACGGATCTCGGACTATAATACATACAAAGTAGAGTTTTGAGTAATTACTATAAAAGCTGTACTTTTATAGAAATTTGAGTTGAGAAGCAATAAAATCATTTAATGTCTATTATTTTATACAGTCTTATCGCAATACAACGAGAATCCCTTTACCTCAGCGCTGCATTACAATATTACACGTAATGTTCTATTAACAACGAACGAACCTTTACGAGCCGTTTCGTGCCGTCAGGCATTCTAACGCCCCATGAGGGTATTTACTTTTCAATTTGATTGTTTTACATCACTCATGCTTCAAGTATTCCACGCTTAGGTTTTCAATTACTCGAGGTAAAATGTTGTTGTTTTTATTTGGTAATTCTCGCAGATATTCGGGCAATTGTGAATGATGACAACGCTCCTTACATGAGTAGTATTTAATTGTTGTCCACTATCAGTACCTACCAGTCTATGATCTTTACATTGACACCGGGTAGGCGCGTTTAGTTAGCAGCTAGTTCGTAGTTAAATTTTTAGCCACTAATCCTGGTTAAAGCCAAATTAGAGTCCTTTCCGAATTAATATGCCTTTCCGCGGTGAGCTTTAGAAATATTCGATCATCGAACACAAAGTACACCCAGACTCGGAACAACCCTTAGTGGATCATACAAAGCTTTGTCCCGCATAGGAATAAAATCAAACTCGGCGCAGTTTTAAGCACTACTACGTACGTGCAGTTGCTTTCGCCATGGGTAAGTCTGAAAAGAATCCTACGTCATGTATGGTAACTACGTGCAAAAGTATTACCGATCGAACAATTAACTACAGAACTTCGCTCAACGAAAAAAGCAATTTTTACACATATTTTTGCAGTGGCCCATTTCAACTGTAAGTTTTGTGAGTGACGATGGTGACATAATTCGCAATGATTCATTTTTATTGCCACATGTGATGTAAATTATTAGCATCAACTTTGAAGGTTTCATCTGATGTTTACTTACTAGGCCATTGTAATATACTTTGAGTGGCCGAAACTATTTTGATAGGCTTGTTGAATTTTAATTGTAACTTAATTACTCTGATTGATTACCCGAAGATCGTGTCATTTCTATTTAGGACTAACATAATAAATTCTGATTCTGGGTATTATTTTATCTATGCTGGGTATGTAAACGAATGCGTATGCTATTTATGAAAAAGAAACGTGAATTCCTGTATCCCCGAAGAGGTAGGCAGAGGTATAATATTACGCTCAAATTTCGTCTTATGAATTTTAGGTCCCTCGTAACAGGGCGCTAGCCTATTGCCGTTACCGTCCGTCCGGCAGTCCGGCAATATTGCCGATCTCTCTCTGTAAAATTTTTGCCCAACCCGAAATCAAACCCAGGACCTCGAAAAAATCACGGTTGCCTATCATATATATATCGAAATCATTCCTGTTTATACCTGGCTGCGAAGGCTGGCCAAGTGACAAACGGCAACCGTGATTTTCAGAATCTTTATATATATTGCCGTGATGTAGACGATATTTTATTTAAAAAAACAAGTGAACGAAACCTTTTTCCAAAAATCAGTTACCAAAAAAAAAGTTTTAAAATACTTGCAGCCACATTTTAATAGGCAACCTAGTAGATATATATTCTCCTAATCATAACTTTATATAAAAATTTGGTTTTTAGCGAATACTCGATGAGTACACTAATTTGTCGCGGGAGCTTAGACTATATTATTATTTTTATGTTTCAACGAATAGATGTTGTTTTGGTGCAAATATTTCTACGTAATGATTGCGCGGTACACGACTACAATTTGCTACACATGTCGGCTATACAGCGTGATACAGCTACACATTACTACCGCATCTGCTACGCATGTTACAAATGTGTACGGCGTAGCGGCTACGCGGCATCGTAGTTAAATTTAATTGCCATGCCTCATTAATTCATTATGAACGTTTGTTTCAAGTGCTCCGCTCATTTTTTCATGTCAATGTAGTGTAATGTATATTGTTCGTAGGTTGGTAAACGTGTTCTCGGTAGTATTTTAAATAGGTGTAATTAAATTCTGTTGGCAATTAATTTGTACTAGTCGTTAACCCCGGTTCCATATGACCGTCTGAGATACTAGCCTCTCCGCATAGTCTCTCCGCGACCACGCTCGGTGCAAGACGAGCAAAACGTCGGAACCAAATAGATATTTATACCTTAAATAAGTTAATTGTACGCGATTAAGACCCGCTAATTTATTTTGTAAGTGTGTATTAAATTGTTAATTATCGCTTGCCCCGTGCCTCGGAGAGCACGCTAAGCCATCGGTCCCGGCTGTCATGAAGATCTTTGACAGTCGTTACGGGGAGTCAGTACCCTCAAATAAACTGATACTGGTCTAAACCGTGGTAAATCGCTATCTCTTTGGGTTGCGGAGGTCAGACGGCAGTCGCTCTGTGGAAAACTTGATATTCTGTCATATCTGGTTAGACCAGTAAGCGGACCTCGGGCTTCAAGGCGTGTCAGTCTTGGATGCAACTGGGATAACGCTTAGGCGATGATGATGATGACTTGTTTATACATTAACATTTTTATTTCTCCTAAATCTTTCGGCATTCCGGCTCACGGGCAATGTGGATCAAGAATTTTGTTTTTATTACATCGTTACTTAACTCATATTTCATCCTAGTACAATTAAGTAACTACCCATAACATATTTATTCCAAATCGATTCATTCATTTAAAATAATTTGATTATTAAATGTTCTACTACTTTTAGTTGATCAGACTTCAAGCACGTGAGACCGTTAATCATCAAATATTTTTATTGTCAGTCATATTTGTTATGTAGCCTTCAACCACATTTTTTTTATATACATTGCTCAATCTTATATTTATACTAGAGGACACCAGCAGCTACGCCTGCATTATTTTTTTTGGAATTTCGAGAAATCCCTTCTTAGTGCACCCCTACGGTCCTCAAGGAACATACATGCCAAATTTCAGCTTCCCGCGTCCAATAGTTTCGGCTGCAGCGTGTCTGTCAGTCAGTCAGTAACGCAAGGATTTTATATATTAAGATATAAGATATGTATATTTGTATTATCAATGAGCAAAAAATAAAACGCTCATATTGCCCCTCAGGTGGGCGATCCCTGAATTTCATACGATTTTCCATTGTGATAAGAAAATAACAACTAAAATTTAATACAGACCACATTAAAAAGGCTAAATAACTTGAAAGAATAAGAGTTAATATCAGCTAAAAACATAAACTTCATATTGCTTATTTTGACTGTCTCTTCAAAACATAATAATAACTCATTAGTCCGACACACTTTCCTTTTACGAAGTACACTCGCGCACATTTTTATCACTGATTCGTCATACACTTTATGTTGAAGTTTTTATCACTTTGTCAAACACTCACTTGGAATTTAAGTGGCAGAAAGTCCAGTTCCAGTCCTACAGAATTGTAGTCCTCATCTTCTATAATTCATCCTAGTCAAGGCAATTGTCATCTATTTTCTGCCAATAAGTGTAGTGTTTTTCTCGAATGCCGTAAAGTCATAACTTTCAGTAAATGCCTGCAACCAGCGGCAGTCGCTCACAAATCAAATATTTCTCAAGGAAATGCTTCTTCTTTGTCTTAGCGTTATCCCAGTTTCAATCTGGGGTCCCTGTAACAACAGTCAAAAATCTTCATGGCAACCGGGACTGACGGCTTAACGTGCTCTCCGAGGTACGGGACAAGCGATAATTAACAATTCAATGCGCACATAACTCCGTAAAGTCATTGGTGCGCGCCGTGGATTCGAACCCGATATTCTCTGCATGGCAGCCTGTTGGTATATCCACTCGCCTGCTTTCTCAAAGAAATGCATGGCGAATATTTTGGATGTTCTTTTTATAAAAATATAAATAATTTGCCAATCCGTTCATGTACTGTCCATTGTAATGTAATTTCATGAGGTCACTACAATGCGCTTACGTCAGAACGACTCCAGTTACGGGCAGGGTCGCCATGTAAAGGAGGGAATAAAAGATGTTGTCTGCACAACGATTAGATATATAATGCCCTGTAAAATACAGGTCACATTGGTTATATACTAAACTCTTAGCTCTACACTACAAAATCTTGTGTACATTCGACATTCACGTATTTACTATATAATTCTATTATATTTCTAAGCCAGCAATGTTCCTAAGCCGTAATCGGCACCTCAGAGTGGTCTGCGACAAACATTTAACCTTGTGCCAGCCTCAGACTTAATTGAAATGTCATCAACGCATAGCATGCTACATCTTTGGTTGTCACCTATGCGTCACTGTGGTGGTCTAAAAGTTAGATAACTACAAGATTAATCAAGTTCAGAACTACTATTCGTAGCGTAACATACTAACGAAATACTGTTTTATTTTTTTAATCCGATCAATACATTTTCTGTAATTAATTTATTTTATGGTTTGTAAAGCGTTCTGAACGTCCCGTCGTCGTCGCGCTTCTCTTTCTTATGCATACAATCCGACAAGGACAGCGAAGTTAGCTCTTGTAGTCCCCTTAATAGTACACAGGACCACAATTTATGAGGCCAATGCTCTCATAAATTAAACCGCTTTATGTTTAAACACTTATTACGTCGGTACGTCCTACGTACTAAGTATATTTTTCTAGAGCAGATTCCCTTTGATAGTTCAACTGCATAGTAGGCGCAGTGGCTAAGTCGACTTGCCGCATGTCACAGAGCCGAGTGTTCAAGGCTCGGTCTTCGACTACACTTTGTGTAATTTACAAATAGTTGTTTTGAGTCTGGATATAATACATATGTGCCTGTCGTTTGAATAATGATAAAGACCTATGATACAGAATTAATTCTATGTGTAGGGCGTAGTTTTTATAAAGGAAAAGACTGCGAAGTTGAAGAAAATATCAACTTTTCTTGATATTTTTTTGAAAAGGAACTTTAACACGCTTTTCCCGTGAAATGTAATTTTCGTGTAACGCAACTACTTTATACATCTCGGAATTTTTAAAAAGTTAACTGTAAGAAAGCCACATGGCACGATGCCAGGGTTTATTTTTAAATTATGCTGATGTATTTGTTTTTAAGTCTTTATTCTTTCCATTTATTTTGAATTCACACCGTTTGATGCAAACTAACAGTGAAAACATCACCATCCAAATAGCTGGATTCACTTAGATCAAGGAATTTACAGAAAAATAATAAACGGGTTCAAAAATTCACACCTACCAAACACCGTTAATGTTTGTCTAATATTTATACGCTTGGTTTGCATTATACAATAAACATCCAACAATAATGAACGTATCTGTGTAACCTGGTTTGAAATCATAAAGGCATTAGGTATTTTGATGTATTTCAAAGCACATAATTAAAGAGGGTTTTATTCAAAACAGGGTCGCAGCTGTAAGTATGTAAAGCTGTTACACATTAGTTAGATGTGTGCGTTTGTGCATGATATTTGCGTGTGTAATGTAAGACGTTCGCGACATGGCGGAATATGTAATCAGGAATTATTCGAGTGTTCTAAATGCTCGTGTTATAAGGTAAGTTGTTCAACTTAGAACAAGTTTGTTGAATAAAATGTGTAGTATGAAGTAAGCATTTGTAAGAGGATTATTATTCAGCTCTAATAGTACACATACCCGTGTACCTAAAGTCTGTAACGCCCATAGCAAAACTCAGCGTACCTACCTCTCTTAATAGTTCTGCAAGGCTACGCACTTTTTGCACCGGTTGATCCACGAATGTGTGAGTGAATATATTGTGGCATTTTCAGCAGAGTATTTCTGCTCTACAAAGGGCAGATTAAGAAACGTCTTAATTCATTATTTAGAACATAGTATGATAATGCATCACCGCAGCATGTTTTAAAGCTAGCTTGTCTTCTGGTATAATTATGTTGTACATAAACATCGCAGTGCGTTCATTTCTGTTTAGGTTTCTCACCCTTTCATGCTCTCTAAAATTATTTCTTGATCTATTTTTTCTTTTGTACCTAATATAACATTTCAAACATTGTAACGAATAAGTCACCAAATCAAAATCCGCACACCAAGTTCCATAAACGTTGACAATTGAATAGAAACCAACATAACCCGTAGTTATAGTACCCGTAATTTGTAGTCCCAGGAGGTGATTCCAATTGGACGCAATTTCCGTAGTTGCCCCTTCACTGATGGAATGACGGCTGACTTTAGGGGTGTCGTAAAACTACCCTAGTGTGTTTACTGTATGATGAAAAACGATGCCGTAAATAAGGTTATACTTATGTTGTATGTAATATACTTTCAAGACAAAGGTATAGATGTTTATGTTATGTAAAATATCCTTTCAACACAAGAGTATGGATATTTTACGCAGTTTTTTATGAACCACATTTAATTTTGACAAGAATATTTAGCAGACATTGAAAATCTTTACATAAGCAAAGGTAATGGATACGAAGGTGAAATGTTTATTCACATAAAAGAATACGTTGTCAAATCTTGGCTAAAACAAAAAGAACTCGGTTTTATCTAATGTTTAGAACAATAAACTATAAGCAAGTCTGTCAATACAGCGCTATAAACAAGAATGTACTCAGATATTTTTACAAATTAGCCGAAATTCACCGCAGAAAAGGTGTGCACGGCAAAGAAAAAAGATTTCTCTTCAAAGATATGCACAGAAATTTTAGAGTTTACGTCTAGTTTAGAATTTACTAAAGTGAATTTGCTTTAGGAAATACTTTGTAAGAAGATATTATGCACGACATAATTAGCGCGTTTAAGTATAAAGCGGTTTAAATTATGAGAGTACTGGCCCTATAAATTGTGGTCATGTGTACCATTAACCGATGTACTTATATGCAGATTGGTAATTTGTTTCAGTGGATGCAATTTCCTTAGCCCCTTGATACAAGTCCGCAAAAAGGATTTGTGTTTCAAAGAGTATGAACTAAAAATAGTACGTAGGTACATATTTGCATATTATGCAATTTGGCTCAGAGCTGACCAAAAACCTAAAAATACTCCTATGTTAACTCGAGCCCAGAACTTTACAAAGCGCCGAAACAACCAAAGCTATACTTAAAACTAATTAATGGCAGTAAAAACCATTTATCAAACAAAATAAAACGTCGAAAACACGAAACCCCATGTTTCCTAATAATAACGTAACTAATACAAATCTGCACTCATCACGATGACTCAATATTTAAAACAATAAACTAGTGCCTAAACTATAATTATTTTGTTGAATGACTCCGCAACGTGATTAATAACTTGGACAGTAACGGGGCACTTCGTGGATTTTTCAATCGAAGTTAACGGGTACTCCTAAGATCCGGGCAAAACGTGACATTAAATTATTCAGGAGGCCGACAGGCGTTGGTATCGATCGAAAAAATACCCCTTACCCCCTGGGTAAGGGGTATTTGGCACACTGGCATGCACACAGAATTTTGAACTCATTTAACACGTTGAAAAACTTTTAAGTGTATTATTTTCTTTTCCAAGACATTAGAGATGAGTAAATGCTAAGTTTTCTAGACCCTACAAGTTTACTATATCTGTTTCTGAAACTCATTAGTTCTTATATCGGCGTGTTAGTGTTTAAAAGAGAAAAAAAAACTCGCTTAACATTTAAAACTATTTTGTGGAAACTCTGAGCATTTTCGTTTCTTTTCTTTTTTTATGCCTTTATATAAGCTGTGGCGCTCAAAATTGCAATCATTGCAGAGAATACACTCTTAGGTTTTATTTCAACGGGATCTATGTTAGAGCACGAGAAAATAGAAGCAGCGATACTTTCAGTAGCGCACTATTTTTGTGATCTTTAATGCATTTTGCGAACTAATACTAGTACTAACCGAATGTTATTGAATAGAGTTGGTACTGATTAATCCGGAGTTCTCTATTTTTATTCCTACGATTTTATGTCATAATTTAACATTGCATAATGTTACTTGTCCTAACTTTAGTTACGCATAATACTCATTTTCCATATCTTTTTAATCATAATTTTTTAATCCTATTTACTATAAGCATAATATTGAATAAGCATACTATCCCAAAGCATAAGTTTACTTAAGCATAACGACGCATAACCATAACTATTATAAGCATACAAACTATATTCCGAAAAATTAACCACAAAAATTTTAATAACAATATTACACTATTTTATACATTGCTATGGTCAAACCAAACCAAGTCGACGGAGCCCTGCTTCGCAGGGCTTCTTATTTTTCAGTGCGGGGTCACAAGAGAACCTAACATAACCTATTTAGTTACTTGAGTTACAGTCGCACCTAATCTTTATATAAAACTTTTGATAATAAGACTTTAGTACGTTTCCTTTATGCTTTTTGATCTTTATCCCAAATAACTATTAGACAAATAAACAATATGCTTCACAACTTTATGCATATCAAAGTTATGAATAAAAACAATAGGATATATAATATTTATACTTAATAACACAGTATGCTAAAGACCAATTATGGCACACTATTATTATGACCAAGAAAATTATGCCTAACTTATTATGACAATTTAAATTAGGACAAAAACCATTATGAGAAAAAGAGGGATCCCTTAATCCGGGCATAAGCCTGGGTTGGAAACTTGTATATTTCTATGTTTCTACCTGCACATACAGGTACGTTCTGGTAATATACAAGGCATCAGTAGTGCATATTTTGATCTCCACGCGATGCATAATTGACAGAGATCTACTCTCGACGAAATAAATCCTTATGTAAAGGTCCTGTAAACCTCGGTAAAGGTTTTGAATATACTAGATATAGTTTGTGGATTCGATAACCACATGCAGCATTGTTTTGAAAACGCATTTAAGTGTTGATAGTAAATGTACATCAAAATATTCAAATATTATCCTATGAAAGAAAAATTTTAACTATTTATTTTTGTTCTTTTACAATTTCCCCATCGCACATTTTCGTCACGTAGCCATCAAAGAGCCCTTTCCATGGTACTTTTAGCCAGTTTGAACCTTTTTATGGTGTCTGTAATCGGGGCCATTTCATATCCCTACAAAGTTGTTTAAAGCTACATTATTGTACAGAATTCAGCTTCATCCGTTAACATTATTTACAATGTTCTTTGTAATATTGTAAGCAATTACTATTTACCGAAGTAAACATGATGCATGTAACAATTATATATTACCGATGGAAATACAGAGTCTTTTTATTTTCTAAGCAGTCAACTGAAAAATAAGGTTTACGAACACATGTGTAGCCAGATGTGCTACAATTTATAATTTAGTAGTAAGGCAAGCTTTTGAGAATTTAGAACAGTGTGGCTTATTGATCATTCTTAGCGAACACACGCGGTAAGACTGATTGAAAAAAAATTGTTGCCAAAGCAAATAGTTACTTTTTGCTAAATAAAAAGTAAACGTAAAAGATACGATACACTTTTAAGTAGCGTTAATATGTATATATATTAATATTATGTACTTATGTGAGTCTTCTTTCTCTTAGCGTTATCCCAGTTTCAATCTGGGGTCCGCTTACTAGTCTAACCGGATTTGGCTGAATATTAGCTATATATATGTATATATATGTACTTATGTGAGTAGTGTACGTAAATAATCCGCAATAAAACCAAGTTTTTTATTCCATGAGATCGTTGTAGTACTGTTTAGTAGTTATTTACGGTTCAGGAAAGGCCCCGTTCGTGGCTTATTAGGCTGATAAAATTGAAATAAAGAAACTATTTTACAGTTTGTTTTTTTGCGATTTCTGATAAATAATTTGGTAAAGCTGTGCCGTATGTTTTCTTGTTAGTATATTATACGAGTAAGATAAAAATTTGGATGCACGTATGGAGTAGTGGTTTAGGCGGACACATCACCGTTTCTACTGCGTCGACTGTTATGTATTCGATCCTTACATGGGACAACAATTTTGTGAGATCCATTAATTAAAGACATAAAGACATATTTATTTCTGCATTTTGGTTGTTTACAACACTTATACATGTCAAAACCCTATTCTAGATGATGCCGGCTTTTCCTAGCTAAATGACTTCTTGAGAAGAAAAGCCGAAACAAACTCAGAGTCATTGTTTTTTTTGTCACTTCAATTTCTTTAGTCTTTTCTTGATCTTTTAAAGTCCGGACAAAAAAAGGGTTTAGTATGCAAGTACAATGCAGGAAATCATCTGACGCTTTTGACTGACTCGGCCCACTGATGGCCCGCATTCAACAGCAATCGTACGGCTCAACCTTGATTGAGGGAGCCAGCACAATCTGTATCACTTTGCCTCCATGCCATCAGAAGGTGTATGCATAAGCATGTCAGCCTAAGCCATCAGACAGGTTGCCACAACTATTTGTTTATATGTTTAATAATGCCCACATCGTACTCGCAACTTTACATGCTAATACATAGTAAAATACATGTTGTAAACAATATGTAAAATTATAAAAATTTAAACAATAAAATTTCATATATTCAAATGTCAGAAAATATTGTTAATTGTTATTTTGGTTTGCGTATCGTGTGTACGTATTGTTTGTAAAGTGCCTAATATTGCAGCATAAATGTGCGGGCGTTATTTTTAAAAAGCAAAGAAAAAATAATTCTCAGAATTCAAGAAAAAATATAGTCAACCTAATTAACAAAGTGAAACATTGTATCACTGATGCTACGCCGCTCTGCAATTCACAAACGTATTTTCAACGGTCCCTTTGTCCACTCTTATATACATGAATTCGCTAGATTCACCTTGACTGGCAAAAAAATAATTTGCATTCAGTAAAAAAGAGTATCTAATAATAACTTCGCAACTTTGTATGCCTTAATTTTTATTAAAGACTAGCTGGTACCCGCGGCTTCGCACGCGGAAAAAAGTAACGTTTTAGAAAGTTCTCTGCCAAATCTCATCTTTATACAGCCGGCGGTATTCCAGATTTCAATATGACTGACCCTTTGCTTTTATAAATAATTATACAAAAATTAGTGTCATAACAACAGCGCTACCTACCGAGTCAAATTGTAGCCTATATGTAGCGCAATAAAATCCTGTATCTGCCAGTTAAAGTCTCATTTGAATCGGTTCAGCCATTCCAGAGATTACCCCAAACAAACAGAAAGACAGACAGACAGACAGAAAAAAAATGTTAAAAAGGATTGTTTTGGACTAAGAATCGTGTAACTTACTATATGCACTTGAAAAAACATAGTTATTTTGAAATCACAGACAGACACTTCAATTTTATTTATATGTATAGATGAGCAGAAAAAGTAAAGACTTGTTATCGCGACAACAGCGCCAACTACCTGGTCAAATTGTAGCCTATATGAAGCGCTATAAAGTCCTCTACCTTGCAGTGAAAGTCTCATTTGAATCGGTTCAGCCGTTCCAGAGATTACCCCGGACAAACAGAAAGACAGACAGACAGACAGACGGACAGACAGACAGACAAAATTGTTAAAAAGGGTTGTTTTGGACTTAGAATCGTGTAACTTACTATATGCACTTGAAAAAACATAGTTATTTTGAAATCACAGACAGACACTTCAATTTTATTTATATGTATAGATGAGCAGAAGAAGTTAAGACTTGTTATCGCGACAACAGCGCCAACTACCGCGTCAAAATGTAGCCTATATGTAGCGCTATAAAGTCCTCTACCTTGCAGTGAAAGTCTCATTTGAATCGGTTCAGCCGTTCCAGAGATTACCCCAGACAAACAGAAAGACAGACAGACAGACAAAAATGTTAAAAAGGGTTGTTTTGGACTTAGAATCGTGTAACTTACTATATGCACTTGAAAAAACATAGTTATTTTGAAATCACAGACAGACACTTCAGTTTTATTATATGTATGGATGAACAGAAGAAGTAAAGACTTGTTATCGCGACAACAGCGCCAACTACCGGGTCAAATTGTAGCCTATATGTAGCGCTATAAAGTCCTCTACCTTGCAGTGAAAGTCTCATTTGAATCGGTTCAGTCGTTCCAGAGATTACCCCGGACAAACAGAAAGACAGACAGACAGACAGACAGACGGACAGACAGACAGACAAAAATGTTAAAAAGGGTTGTTTTGGACTTAGAATCGTAAAACTTACTATATGCACTTGAAAAAACATAGTTATTTTGAAATCACAGACAGACACTTCAATTTTATTTATATGTATAGATTATACAAAAATTAGTGTCATAACAACAGCGCTACCTACCGAGTCAAATTGTAGCCTATATGTAGCGCAATAAAATCCTGTATCTGCCAGTTAAAGTCTCATTTGAATCGGTTCAGCCATTCCAGAGATTACCTCAAACAAACAGAAAGACAGACAGACAGACAGAAAAAAATTTATAAAAGGATTGTTTTGGACTTAGAATCGTGTAATTTACTATATGCACTTGAAAAAACATAGTTATTTTGAAATCACAGACAGACACTTCAATTTTATTTATATGTATAGATGAGCAGAAAAAGTAAAGACTTGTTATCGCGACAACAGCGCCAACTACCGGGTCAAATTGTAGCCTATATGAAGCGCTATAAAGTCCTCTACCTTGCAGTGAAAGTCTCATTTGAATCGGTTCAGCCGTTCCAGAGATTACCCCGGACAAACAGAAAGACAGACAGACAGACAGACAGACGGACAGACAGACAGACAAAAATGTTAAAAAGGGTTGTTTTGGACTTAGAATCGTGTAACTTACTATATGCACTTGGAAAAACATAGTTATTTTGAAATCACAGACAGACACTTCAATTTTATTCATATGTATAGATGAGCAGAAGAAGTAAAGACTTGTTATCGCGACAACAGCGCCAACTACCGGGTCAAATTGTAGCCTATATGTAGCGCTATAAAGTCCTCTACCTTGCAGTGAAAATCTCATTTGAATCAGTTCAGCCGTTCCAGAGATTACCCCGGACAAACAGAAAGACAGACAGACAGACAGACAGACAGACGGACAGACAGACAGACAAAAATGTTAAAAAAGGTTGTTTTGGACTTAGAATCGTGTAACTTACTATATGCACTTGAAAAAACATAGTTATTTTGAAATCACAGACAGACACTTCAATTTTATTTATATGTATAGATGTATAGATGAGCAGAAGAAGTAAAGACTTGTTATCGCGACAACAGCGCCAACTACCGGGTCAAATTGTAGCCTATATGTAGCGCTATAAAGTCCTCTACCTTGCAGTGAAAGTCTCATTTGAATCGGTTCAGCCGTTCCAGAGATTACCCCGCACAAACAGAAAGACAGACAGACAGACAGACAGACGGACAGACAGACAGACAAAAATGTTAAAAAGGGTTGTTTTGGATTTAGAATCGTGTAACTTACTATATGCACTTGAAAAAACATAGTTATTTTGAAATCACAGACAGACACTTCAATTTTATTCATATGTATAGATGAGCAGAAGAAGTAAAGACTTGTTATCGCGACAACAGCGCCAACTACCGGGTCAAATTGTAGCCTATATGAAGCGCTATAAAGTCCTCTACCTTGCAGTGAAAGTCTCATTTGAATCGGTTCAGCCGTTCCAGAGATTACCCCGGACAAACAGAAAGACAGACAGACAGACAGACAGACAAAAATGTTAAAAAGGGTTGTTTTGGACTTAGAATCGTGTAACTTACTATATGCACTTGAAAAAACATAGTTATTTTGAAATCACAGACAGACACTTCAATTTTATTTATATGTATAGATGAGCAGAAGAAGTAAAGACTTGACATCGCGACAACAGCGCCAACTACCGGGTCAAATTGTAGCCTATATGTAGCACTATAAAGTCCTCTACCTTGCAGTGAAAGTCTCATTTGAATCGGTTCAGCCGTTCCAGAGATTACCCCGGACAAACAGAAAGACAGACAGACAGAGAGACAGACAGACAGACGGACAGACAGACAGACAAAAATGTTAAAAAAGGTTGTTTTGGACTTAGAATCGTGTAACTTACTATATGCACTTGAAAAAACATAGTTATTTTGAAATCACAGACAGACACTTCAATTTTATTTATATGTATAGATGAGCAGAAGAAGTAAAGACTTGTTATCGCGACAACAGCGCCAACTACCGGGTCAAATTGTAGCCTATATGTAGCGCTATAAAGTCCTCTACCTTGCAGTGAAAATCTCATTTGAATCGGTTCAGCCATTCCAGAGATTACCCCGGACAAACAGAAAGACAGACATTCAGATAGACAAAAATGTAAAAAAGGGTTGTTTTGGACTTAGAATCATGTAACTTACTATATGCACTTGAAAAAACATAGTTATTTTGAAATCACAGACAGACACTTCAATTTTATTCATATGTATAGATGAGCAGAAGAAGTAAAGACTTGTTATCGCGACAACAGCGCCAACTACCGGAACAAATTGTAGCCTATATGAAGCGCTATAAAGTCCTCTACCTTGCAGTGAAAGTCTCATTTGAATCGGTTCAGCCGTTCCAGAGATTACCCCGGACAAACAGAAAGACAGACAGACAGACAGACAGACGGACAGACAGACAGACAAAATTGTTAAAAAGGGTTGTTTTGGACTTAGAATCGTGTAACTTACTATATGCACTTGAAAAAACATAGTTATTTTGAAATCACAGACAGACACTTCATTTTTATTCATATGTATGTATAGATGAGCAGAAGAAGTAAAGACTTGGTATCGCGACAACAGCGCCAACTACCGGGTCAAATTGTAGCCTATATGTAGCGCTATAAAGTCCTCTACCTTGCAGTGAAAATCTCATTTGAATCGGTTCAGCCATTCCAGAGATTACCCCGGATAAACAGAAAGACAGACAGACAGATAGACAAAAATGTAAAAAAGGGTTGTTTTGGACTTAGAGTCGTGTAACTTACTATATGCACTTGAAAAAACATAGTTATTTTGAAATCACAGACAGACACTTCAATTTTATTTATATGTATAGATGAGCAGAAGAAGTAAAGACTTGTTATCGCGACAACAGCGCCAACTACCGGGTCAAAATGTAGCCTATATGTAGCGCTATAAAGTCCTCTACCTTGCAGTGAAAATCTCATTTGAATCGGTTCAGCCGTTCCAGAGATTACCCCGGACAAACAGAAAGACAGACAGACAGACAAAAATGTTAAAAAGGATTGTTTTGGACTTAGAATCGTGTAACTTACTATATGCACTTGAAAAAACATAGTTATTTTGAAATCACAGACAGACACTTCAATTTTATTTATATGTATAGATAAGCAGAAGAAGTAAAGACTTGTTATCGCGACAAAAGCACCAACTACCGGGTCAAATTGTAGCCTATATGTAGCGCTATAAAGTCCTCTACCTTGCAGTGAAAGTCTCATTTGAATCGGTTCAGCCATTCCAGAGTTTACCCCGGACAAACAGAAAGACAGACAGACAGACAGACAAACGGACAGACAGACAGACAAAAATGTTAAAAAGGGTTGTTTTGGATTTAGAATCGTGTAACTTACTATATGCACTTGAAAAAACATAGTTATTTTGAAATCACAGACAGACACTTCAATTTTATTCATATGTATAGATGAGCAGAAGAAGTAAAGACTTGTTATCGCGACAACAGCGCCAACTACCGGGTCAAATTGTAGCTTATATGTAGCGCTATAAAGTCCTCTACCTTGCAGTGAAAGTCTCATTTGAATCGGTTCAGCCATTCCAGAGTTTACCCCGGACAAACAGAAAGACAGACAGACAGACAGACAGACGGACAGACAGACAGACAAAAATGTTAAAAAGGGTTGTTTTGGATTTAGAATCGTGTAACTTACTATATGCACTTGAAAAAACATAGTTATTTTGAAATCACAGACAGACACTTCAATTTTATTCATATGTATAGATGAGCAGAAGAAGTAAAGACTTGTTATCGCGACAACAGCGCCAACTACCGGGTCAAATTGTAGCCTATATGTAGCGCTATAAAGTCCTCTACCTTGCAGTGAAAATCTCATTTGAATCGGTTCAGCCATTCCAGAGATTACCCCGGACAAACAGAAAGACAGACATTCAGATAGACAAAAATGTAAAAAAGGGTTGTTTTGGACTTAGAATCATGTAACTTACTATATGCACTTGAAAAAACATAGTTATTTTGAAATCACAGACAGACACTTCAATTTTATTCATATGTATAGATGAGCAGAAGAAGTAAAGACTTGTTATCGCGACAACAGCGCCAACTACCGGAACAAATTGTAGCCTATATGAAGCGCTATAAAGTCCTCTACCTTGCAGTGAAAGTCTCATTTGAATCGGTTCAGCCGTTCCAGAGATTACCCCGGACAAACAGAAAGACAGACAGACAGACAGACAGACGGACAGACAGACAGACAAAATTGTTAAAAAGGGTTGTTTTGGACTTAGAATCGTGTAACTTACTATATGCACTTGAAAAAACATAGTTATTTTGAAATCGCAGACAGACACTTCATTTTTATTCATATGTATGTATAGATGAGCAGAAGAAGTAAAGACTTGTTATCGCGACAACAGCGCCAACTACCGGGTCAAATTGTAGCCTATATGTAGCGCTATAAAGTCCTCTACCTTGCAGTGAAAATCTCATTTGAATCGGTTCAGCCATTCCAGAGATTACCCCGGATAAACAGAAAGACAGACAGACAGATAGACAAAAATGTAAAAAAGGGTTGTTTTGGACTTAGAGTCGTGTAACTTACTATATGCACTTGAAAAAACATAGTTATTTTGAAATCACAGACAGACACTTCAATTTTATTTATATGTATAGATGAGCAGAAGAAGTAAAGACTTGTTATCGCGACAACAGCGCCAACTACCGGGTCAAAATGTAGCCTATATGTAGCGCTATAAAGTCCTCTACCTTGCAGTGAAAATCTCATTTGAATCGGTTCAGCCGTTCCAGAGATTACCCCGGACAAACAGAAAGACAGACAGACAGACAAAAATGTTAAAAAGGATTGTTTTGGACTTAGAATCGTGTAACTTACTATATGCACTTGAAAAAACATAGTTATTTTGAAATCACAGACAGACACTTCAATTTTATTTATATGTATAGATAAGCAGAAGAAGTAAAGACTTGTTATCGCGACAAAAGCACCAACTACCGGGTCAAATTGTAGCCTATATGTAGCGCTATAAAGTCCTCTACCTTGCAGTGAAAGTCTCATTTGAATCGGTTCAGCCATTCCAGAGTTTACCCCGGACAAACAGAAAGACAGACAGACAGACAGACAAACGGACAGACAGACAGACAAAAATGTTAAAAAGGGTTGTTTTGGATTTAGAATCGTGTAACTTACTATATGCACTTGAAAAAACATAGTTATTTTGAAATCACAGACAGACACTTCAATTTTATTCATATGTATAGATGAGCAGAAGAAGTAAAGACTTGTTATCGCGACAACAGCGCCAACTACCGGGTCAAATTGTAGCTTATATGTAGCGCTATAAAGTCCTCTACCTTGCAGTGAAAGTCTCATTTGAATCGGTTCAGCCATTCCAGAGTTTACCCCGGACAAACAGAAAGACAGACAGACAGACAGACGGACAGACAGACAGACAAAAATGTTAAAAAGGGTTGTTTTGGATTTAGAATCGTGTAACTTACTATATGCACTTGAAAAAACATAGTTATTTTGAAATCACAGACAGACACTTCAATTTTATTCATATGTATAGATGAGCAGAAGAAGTAAAGACTTGTTATCGCGACAACAGCGCCAACTACCGGGTCAAATTGTAGCTTATATGTAGCGCTATAAAGTCCTCTACCTTGCAGTGAAAGTCTCATTTGAATCGGTTCAGCCATTCCAGAGTTTACCCCCGGACAAACAGAAAGACAGACAGACAGACAGACAAAAATGTAAAAAAGGGTTGTTATGGACTTAGAATCGTGTAACTTACTATATGCACTTGAAAAAACATAGTTATTTTGAAATCACAGACAGACACTTCAATTTTATTTATATGTATAGATAAGCAGAAGAAGTAAAGACTTGTTATCGCGACAAAAGCACCAACTACCGGGTCAAATTGTAGCCTATATGTAGCGCTATAAAGTCCTCTACCTTGCAGTGAAAGTCTCATTTGAATCAGTTCAGCCGTTCCAGAGATTACCCCGCACAAACAGAAAGACAGACAGACTGACAGACAAAAATGTTAAAAAGGGTTCTTTTGGACTTAGAATCGTGTAACTTACTATATGCACTTGAAAAAACATAGTTATTTTGAAATCACAGACAGACACTTCAATTTTATTCATATGTATAGATGAGCAGAAGAAGTAAAGACTTGTTATCGCGACAACAGCGCCAACTACCGGGTCAAATTGTAGCTTATATGTAGCGCTATAAAGTCCTCTACCTTGCAGTGAAAGTCTCATTTGAATCGGTTCAGCCATTCCAGAGTTTACCCCGGACAAACAGAAAGACAGACAGACAGACAGACAAAAATGTAAAAAAGGGTTGTTATGGACTTAGAATCGTGTAAATTACTATATGAAAGTCTCATTTGAATCGGTTCAGCCGTTCCAGAGATTACCCCGGACAAACAGAAAGACAGACAGACAGACAGACGGACAGACAGACAGACAAAAATGTTAAAAAAGGTTGTTTTGGACTTAGAATCGTGTAACTTACTATATGCACTTGAAAAAACATAGTTATTTTGAAATCACAGACAGACACTTCAATTTTATTTATATGTATAGATGTATAGATGAGCAGAAGAAGTAAAGACTTGTTATCGCGACAACAGCGCCAACTACCGGGTCAAATTGTAGCCTATATGAAGCGCTATAAAGTCCTCTACCTTGCAGTGAAAGTCTAATTTGAATCGGTTCAGCCGTTCCAGAGATTACCCCGGACAAACAGAAAGACAGACAGACAGACAGACAGACAGACGGACAGACAGACAGACAAAAATGTTAAAAAAGGTTGTTTTGGACTTAGAATCGTGTAACTTACTATATGCACTTGAAAAAACATAGTTATTTTGAAATCACAGACAGACACTTCAATTTTATTTATATGTATAGATGAGCAGAAGAAGTAAAGACTTGTTATCGCGACAACAGCGCCAACTACCGGGTCAAATTGTAGCTTATATGTAGCGCTATAAAGTCCTCTACCTTGTAGTGAAAGTCTCATTTGAATCGGATCAGCCGTTCCAGAGATTACCCCGGACAAACAGAAAGACAGACAGACAGATAGACAAAAATGTAAAAAAGGGTTGTTTTGGACTTAGAATCGTGTAACTTACTATATGCACTTGAAAAAACATAGTTATTTTGAAATCACAGACAGACACTTCAATTTTATTCATATGTATGTATAGATGAGCAGAAGAAGTAAAGACTTGTTATCGCGACAACAGCGCCAACTACCGCGTCAAAATGTAGCCTATATGTAGCGCTATAAAGTCCTCTACCTTGCAGTGAAAGTCTCATTTGAATCGGTTCAGCCGTTCCAGAGATTACCCCGGACAAACAGAAAGACAGACAGACAGACAAAAATGTTAAAAAGGGTTGTTTTGGACTTAGAATTGTGTAACTTACTATATGCACTTGAAAAAACATAGTTATTTTGAAATCACAGACAGACACTTCAGTTTTATTATATGTATATGGATGAACAGAAGAAGTAAAGACTTGTTATCGCGACAACAGCGCCAACTACCGGGTCAAATTGTAGCCTATATGTAGCGCTATAAAGTCCTCTACCTTGCAGTGACAGTCTCATTTGAATCGGTTCAGCCGTTCCAGAGATTACCCCGGACAAACAGAAAGACAGATAGATAGACAGACGGACAGACAGACAGACAGACAGACAAAAATGTTAAAAAAGGTTGTTTTGGACTTAGAATCTTGTAACTTACTATATGCACTTGAAAAAACATAGTTATTTTGAAATCACAGACAGACACTTCAATTTTATTTATATGTATAGATGAGCAGAAGAAGTAAAGACTTGTTATCGCGACAACAGCGCCAACTACCGGGTCAAATTGTAGCTTATATGTAGCGCTATAAAGTCCTCTACCTTGTAGTGAAAGTCTCATTTGAATCGGATCAGCCGTTCCAGAGATTACCCCGGACAAACAGAAAGACAGACAGACAGACAGACAGACAGACGGACAGACAGACAGACAAAAATGTTAAAAAAGGTTGTTTTGGACTTAGAATCGTGTAACTTACTATATGCACTTGAAAAAACATAGTTATTTTGAAATCACAGACAGACACTTCAATTTTATTTATATGTATAGATGAGCAGAAGAAGTAAAGACTTGTTATCGCGACAACAGCGCCAACTACCGGGTCAAATTGTAGCTTATATGTAGCGCTATAAAGTCCTCTACCTTGTAGTGAAAGTCTCATTTGAATCGGATCAGCCGTTCCAGAGATTACCCCGGACAAACAGAAAGACAGACAGACAGACAGACAGACAGACGGACAGACAGACAGACAAAAATGTTAAAAACGGTTGTTTTGGACTTAGAATCGTGTAACTTACTATATGCACTTGAAAAAACATAGTTATTTTGAAATCACAGACAGACACTTCAATTTTATTTATATGTATAGATGAGCAGAAGAAGTAAAGACTTGTTATCGCGACAACAGCGCCAACTACCGGGTCAAATTGTAGCCTATATGAAGCGCTATAAAGTCCTCTACCTTGCAGTGAAAGTCTCATTTGAATCGGTTCAGCCGTTCCAGAGATTACCCCGGACAAACAGAAAGACAGACAGACAGACAGACAGACAGACGGACAGACAGACAGACAAAAATGTTAAAAAAGGTTGTTTTGGACTTAGAATCGTGTAACTTACTATATGCACTTGAAAAAACATAGTTATTTTGAAATCACAGACAGACACTTCAATTTTATTTATATGTATAGACGAATGAAACTTCTCCTTTAAAGTTGTGAATTTAGTTATCGCCTATATAATACTAGCTGATCCCTCAAATGATGATTCTAAGACACACAAAACATACATAAAGAGTCATAAAAGTCGGAGTCAAATCATGTTGGAACCACTCGATAACTGATTTCTTGGAAAAACGTAGCGTAGGACTTTGTCCAGCTCGGTGGTGTTACGATATATGCAAAGTTGCCGCCAGAGGTTGCAGATTAAGAGCCGAAAATCGGGATCAGTGGCTTGCCATCGGACAGGCCTATATACAGCAGTATAGAGTTAGAATATATTCAGTAGCACAGAGCATAGAGACAACGACTTATGTTACTACAACGGAACAGTGTTATATAAATAAAAATATATTGTACAATTCATACCCTTTATAGCCGTTTCGAAGTCTTTGCCTTGGAAATTTTATTGAGTGATAAATTCAAAGCCAAATAGAATTTAACGCAGCGCGCAGATGCACTATACTGTGTACTATTATTAGTATTATTGTATTTTTTTCTTTCTATCAAATTGAAATCGGCCTGATGGTAAGCTGTCACTAAAATCGTGTCAAAACTTTGTTCAATTCAATTCAATTCAATTCACTTTATTTGCATAATATGGGTTTGACAATAGGTATTACAGATTTTAATGGTATCACCATATTCAGCCTTTCAGCATGCAAAATTTTACAAAGTATTGAGACTACCTAATGAAAATTTAATAATAAAATTATTTCATTACAATAGATTATACATTAACAATAAAACATTACATACTCAGTCAATCTAAATTATCAATAAATAGGCAGTAATTAAAAAATGTCAACATTTAAATTAAATAGAATTCAATATTGGTATTATATAATATTGGTAAAACATAATATTAAATATTCTTATCATGGAAAAATTCTGTTAGTGAATAAGCTTTTGTTAGAAGTAAGTCTTTTAAATTCCTTTTAAATACAATCATATTACTTTCATTTCTTATAGCTAATGGTATTTTGTTGTATAACTTGGGTCCCATGCATAAAACACTCTTATGTACAAGAGCAGTTTTTGAGGGCCGAACACATAATTTATCGGCATTCCGTGATCTTTTGCGTTGCTCTAATGAAGAAAGGTTTGATTTAATAAATAAAACCGTCTCCAAAATATAAATACAAGTGAGTGTTAAAATTTTTAATGCTTTAAAATGAGGAACGCAAGTATCGGTTTGGTCTAAGCCACAAATCGCTCGCACACATCGCTTCTGCGCTCTGAATACAGACTCTACACTAGTGGAGTTGCCCCAAAACATTACTCCGTATCGAAGGATGGATGATACGTATCCATGGTATGCCGTTAACACTGTTGAAGTATCAACGACTTTACTAAGATTACGCAATGCATATGAGTAACTGTTCAACTTATTACTTACAAATTCTATGTGTTGTTTCCATGTCATTTTACCATCAATACATAAACCTAAAAACTTTGTCGATTCTACTTCTTCAATTATGTTACTTTTATATGGTAAATTGAGATTAATGTCATGTGGTGTTTGTCTTTGTTTGAAATTCATAATTTTTGTTTTTGTCAAATTAATTTTAAGATTATTATTAGTCAGCCAATCAATTGTATTATCTAATGTCAAATTTATATTACTAATTAATTCATTATTGCAGTATTTGTGAAATAAAATAGTACTATCATCAGCAAACAAAATCATGGGATTATCTGTTATAGTTGGGATGTCATTTATATATGTCAAAAATAATAATGGGCCTAGTACGCTGCCCTGTGGCACGCCGCATTGCACATGTTTTAAGCTTGAAGTATACGCATTGAGAGTTTTCGACCTTTGACAGAATTTAGAGATTTCTGTTTTCTGCTGTCTGTTAGTAAGGTATGTTTTGATTAAATTATAGACATTGCCTCTGATGCCATAAGCATACAACTTCTCTAAAAGTAAATCGTGCCTAACATGGTCGAAGGCTTTTGTTAAATCCATGAATAATGCAGCTGTAGGAGATCGCTTATCCATATTAGATAACACGTGTTCACAAAACTGATAAATGGCAAAATTAATTGACCTATTTTTTCTAAATCCCATTTGCTCTTGTGTAAAAAGATTATTATTTTCAAGGTAATTATATAACCTGCTGTAGATAACTTTTTCGAAAATCTTAGCAAATATAGGTAGTAATGCAATAGGTCTGTAGTTATTTATGTCATCTTTGCTGCCTTTTTTATGGAGCGGTTTTATAATCGATATCTTTAGCCTATCTGGGAATATACCGGTTTCTATCGATTTATTTATTATATGCGATAGTACAGGAGCTATTATATGACCAGACCTTTTTATGATATTAGTACTGATTCCATCGTATCCTACACTTTTGGTAGTTTTTAGTGAAGTGATAACTTTATATATTTCTTCAGTACACGTCGGTAGCATGAATAGCGATTTGCATGTATATGAAGGACACTTATTATTGATATTACAATTTTTTGATGTCGTAGAATGGTGGTCAATAAAAAAATTGAAATTGTTAAATATAGTTGCTATTTCTTTTGGGTCGGCAATCAGTCTATTTTCAAATATAATATTATTTAATTGTTCTGAAGGTTGGTTATATTTGGTCTTTTTTATAATTTGCCATGCTGTCCTAGATTTGTTGCTTGACGTTTTTATAGCATAAGAGTTTTGAGCTTTTTGCGTTAATTTTATAATAGCTTTGACTCTTTTAGCATATTGTTGATATATAAATTTATTTTCTATTGTTCGTTTTTTCCTATAGGTCCATAATAGATGTCTCTTACGCCTACTACATACTTTAATTCCTTTAGATATCCAGCTAGGTCGTTTTCTTTTTGAAAATTTCATTTTTATTATTGGAAAGCATAAATTATATAATAATAAATAAATGTCATGAAAATTATTGAAACTATTATTGGTATTATTACAGTCATAGATATCACTAAATGTCAATTGACTAAGATGATTATTAAATTTTACAATATTTTCCTCCGAGTAGTCGCGTTTGTATTCATACCAGTAATCTATACCATACACCCTTTCGACAGGAAATTGTAGTATTTGAGCAGTGTGATCTGATATGCCTAGTTCCACTACCAACCCTTTACAACCTTGAATATTATGCAAAATGTTGTCGATACATGTATTACTAACTAATCGAGTAGGTTGGTGTATTGCTATGTTAATATTATTACTTATACATATTTCTCTTAATTCAGCTGATTGCTTAGTATTTTTTAATAGATCTATGTTAAAATCGGCACATATTATTAACTTCTTTTTATTCGAAAATGATAAAATTTTATTTAAACAATCAAAAAATATATTAAATGTGTTAGTTTTAGGCACTCTGTATAAACAAACAATGATTGTTTTATATTGAGGGAGCTCGACTGCACAGCACTCCACAACATGACTTAATGACAATTTTTTAATGCAAGTCAACTCCTTCCATTGATGTGTATTTTTAATTAAAATACATGAGCCACCTCTTTTACTATCATTTCTACAAAAACTTGCAGCTAATGTGTAATTTGGAATTGATAGGTAGTGCTCGTAACCAGATAGCATGAAATGTTCCGTTATACACAGGATATCTATTTCGAAATTATTTGTCAATAGTTCATCTAAGCATATCATAATTTCGTCAGATTTATTAAGTAACCCTGCAATATTCTGATGTAAGACATTTAGGTATTTATTTGAGAAAAAACTCATTAACATGTTCGTCACATTGAGTATTTACATTTTTCTTCTCAGTTAATTGTATTAAAATATTCTTCACAAATACTTTTATGTCAGAAAAAATGTAATACATAGCATTGTTATTAGCCTTCCCCGAAAGCACATTAAACATCTTATAATCATACGAAAGGTTCCTATTAGAATCAAGATAGTACGCGTGTTCGTGTGCCAATATATCTAAATAAAGTAAATTATTAAAATTTTGTACTCTCCAATTAAATACATTATAGAAATTGCCAATTTTAAATGTCGGTGTACATATGATAATATTCGTATTTGTAATAGTCTTCAAAATGTCTCTTAAATAAAATATTATATTAAAATAGTCATTCGTTGTTTTAAAGTCTTCTTCTCCTATGAGTATAACGCAAAAGTCATTCAATGTGAAATGTTTTAATTTAATGTCTATGCCCCGTAGCATTTGCTTCGTACTAGTGTTCGGCATTATGTAGTGACATATATTATGCCCGTCTCCAAATGTATGTTCAGCTATATTCAGTATATTATTGGATTTGTTGCTGCTGAGTATGCATATCTTTCGGTTCACTTTCTTTACTGTTGATGTTGCCGATGATTGCTGTAAAGGCTTAGCTGCATCCTTATTTATTTTTTGGTTTGCGGTATTTTCTTGTACCACTGTATCCGTACCTGTCTCATCTTGTTCAAAATCCAGCGTTTTCCTGCATTGCTTTTTGTTTCGTTTTCTACGTATTGAAGTGGTACCATTCTGTGGGGTACCAGAACATATAGATTTTAAATATGTAATTTTCTTTTCTTGTTCCTGAGCGAGTTTATTTAACGAACTATTTTCTAACAGCAGCTCGTCTATTTGTTGATGAGCACTGTCAAGTTGACTGGTTAAATTTAATATTTGCTCTCTAAGCTTTTTAATGCAGTTGTCGTGTTCATATTGAGTACACTGCTCCGGTAAACTGTCAGCTATAAACGACGAATCTGATGTAGACGAACTTGTATTTAAATTATCACAAGATACAGTTAACTCTTTCTTAGCCTTATTTTTATTACGACGGACTGTTACATTAATCATACTCATTTTTTAATAACTCACAAAAAGAGCTCACTCCGTCAGGATCGGTACCGTCAACCACAATTATTGCAACCGCGTGACTTTGCCACTCGGCTACGAGCTTGTTGCGTATAATTGTGAAATTGTTGATCTTAAGCGTCGTATGGATTATTAGTGCTCCTGGTACTGTTTTCACATCTATATAGATGCGACATCTGTCGACGTCTTTTATAAATAAATCGTATACTATAGCGAATTTTTTCAATCGATGATAGATAGATGGCGTTTCTTGATATTAATTTGACAAGCTATAGTAACACTCTAAAGCGTAATGGATAACACTATTTCCGAACGTATGTATAGCAGAAACTTGATGCTCGATGTCAATGTTGAATTCGCGTATGGAACGCGCCCATGATATTTGAAATTTGCACGGTGGACAATTTGAATATTTTGTGAAAATAAACCGCCAGTCATGTAATAATTAATGTTTTTGCACTATTAGTCACAATTTATTTAGTATTTTGTCAAATATGAACTGTTTTCATTGTTTTTATAAGGTTTTAATGGTCTATCACTCATTTAATGTTTGTTTTGCTGGTATTGTTTTTTGCACTTCACAATTTGTTTTTCAGTTTCTACTGCGATTTATTAGTTGCGAACAACAGTTGTTGTATGTCACTTAGTTACAAATTGATATATAACTTTTGTACACTATTTATACTGTAATTTCTAATTTTTATATAATTCACTAACTCGGGACAATGTTTGCGCTCCGTAGTCGCGTTCCAGTTTGTGAATAAAAAATAATCATTCTAATAAAATTAAATAATATTCATAAATGGAGAATTTCTTATACATATATTATTATTATGTACATACATATCCGTTAGCATTTCAAAGAAGTACTTAGCAATAGCTGGAAAATCTCTTATTCGTAAAAATACAATTTTCAATACAAAGGTATTATTTTGATGCCACTTTATTCCTCTCAATAGATATTTTTATGTCAAAATTTCGACGCCACGCACTTAGGCGTTCTGTAAACCACTCGATCATCGTGTTTACTGTTCTTTGATGTACTTCAGTTGAATAAAAAATAAATGTTCATCAAAATGTAATCTCTTCTTCTGAGAAGTAAAAGATTTTAGCGAAAGCAAAATGAACAATACGTTTTAATGCAGCAATGTCGCTGTATTATAACTCTTATGGATCTGAATAAAAACAATTAATTAAAGTACTAATAATAATTAAACTAGTTATTCACCTACAGTGATAAAACTTTAGTAACCATAGTTGAGCATTGTACAACAATCTAAATTATAAATCGACACACGTCAGCTAAACAGCGTAACTTCTAAATGCAAACCACAAATACCGAAAAACAAGTACTCAATTACAGTGCTAAAGGAAATAAGATTTCACGGCGGATAAAACTTGTCCAACATTAACTATCCGGAAGTTCCTTACTGTTTAGCATATAGAATGCTGGTGGTTATTTTTGCACCACAAACTTGGATATGATAACAGCGACGTATGCAGTTCTTTGAAGCGTTACCCTAATATTAAACTATGTATGATACCTTACCTCGCAACATAATTATGACGCTAAGTAAAAAAACTTTTAATAAAAAACTTGCAGTTCACATGAAAGCTTTTTACGGAGATGGCACATCAATTAAATATTCTTTAGTGAGAAGACGTCCTTTATAAAATAAGTTTTAAAATGGCACGGGGAAGCGAGATTTTTCAACAAAAGTAAATAATTTAGGCACTTTTGTGTTATATGACTATGATGTGGCAGTAACCCCTGTAAGCTCATGGTTAAAAACCATAATGTAAAGTGAGTTGGTAAACAACTTAGGTTATGTGATCATCACTGATAATGGTGATAACTTAAGACAGGACGCTAAAATCACTACTTCATAAAATTAATGGGCGATGCTTAGTGAATTGAAAATAAATATTCTACATGTATTAAGTAAATAATTTTAAAGCTTTAAACCAAGTTCTCTAAAACACATGCGAATTAATTTCTATTACATAAATAACATGAATACGAACATCAAAATTCAACATACCAAATACGGCTAAAAAGACACAATATAAAAGATTTCACAAAACACTTAACATTTCTTTCACTTATATTTACTTTTCACACCACGGTAAGATCCAGACGGCTCATCTTTTTCCAATAACTCTTCGTCGATAAGAAAGTCAAAATTGCCCAAAGCTTCGGCGTTCGGCAGCTTATTCCATCGCACATCTAGCACGCCATCCGGTGGTAGAACGACTGATAATATATTATCTATCAATTGATATTTCAGGATCCTATCATTGACCGTAGTAGACGTCAATGATGGTGACGCATTCACTTACACCAACCAAGGCTTCAATTGATTGTCGATGATTATATCATACCCGTAGCACTCGAAACAATGTCAATCATTAGCCATCACAGAAGAAACAGCCTTCAAGGAATGCACTATCAGCCACTGCATCGCCGCAAATAACTTTTCAGTCACGGCTCTACCCTTCATACCTTAAATTTTGTACGGTCATTTTCCCTCCATGAATATTATTATAGTCGCCGCCATGTTTCTGCACACTAACGTTTGTAAGGTGCACATACATGTTATCTAACTCCGTAACACTCGTGTCGTACTTCACAGTTCAAAACCTACAAAAGCCGAGTTGGAATAGATAAGCCTTCAGAGGTCGGAAAGAAGTAACCAACTCGTAAAGTCTAAGATCAAATTTTTTGCCCCCTATTAGTAAGGGATTGTCTATATAACGTGAAATAACGTACGTTTCCTTTGTCAATTGAGGATGGAACGGTGATTTTGCCTCGCGCGACCATTTTGTCAGCTTAGACAGTTTATTTATGAGGAAAATACCCGTTCCTTGTGATTTTCCGCACGGCTTCATGATCCACGTACTCTGAGGTGATTTTCGATATTCTTCGACAAACATATTGTAGTCGGCTGGGAGCACAAATGTAACAGGCACAAAATCCAAATGAACGTATCGCGTCACCACTTGACCTCCGTGCATGGCGACCTTCTAAGCGAGTGAATTGCCCTCCCTCTCGAGCTCCTTACGATAACGCTTTATATTTTTCACAAGTAGGTCCTTCCGTGACAACTCGTAATGGTTTGGAAAGTGATTTATCATTTGGTTGTCATTCATCCTGTACCCGCTTTCGACGCTAAATAAGTTTCTGCAAGTCTGCGTAGACGCCCAGTAGAAGTTCCATTCATCGTCGGGGCCGACTTGGTTCCACCCACGCCTTTCAAAGTTACTCATCAAAACCGACTTCTCTAAGTCTGTGCAAAAGTTAACTCGGCATCTTTCGACAGCTGGCACATTGACTCTTCCGTAGAGATTGTTTGCAATTTTCTTCGCTTCTTGATTCATCGTTAAACTGTGTTTACGTTTATCGAAATGTTGGGTTTATTGACCAAATATTTGTATCAGGTGCGTATTTCTCGTTGTCATGTGTTTCGACAAACATCGCTTGGCATTGAACGAAATCCAATACGGCTCATTTTGCTATGACTACGTGTAAACATTGCCGCTACCTATCGAATTTTAACGAGTTCTTCGCCCGTACACGGCTTACGTGCAACTTTTATATTACGGAAAAATGGAAGCGGCAATCTTTGCTCGGAATAAGAAAATTCCTTGCTAAGTCATAACCCCGGCCAAACATCATATTACAAGTCTCGCTATTCGAGGAAATTTGCTGGGTTAAATAAAAGAAATATATATTTTTCCAAAGCAAAATAAAAATATGATTAGAAGAAAGAATTTCTGCCGTATAATGCTATAAATAAAGTAATAAGGCAAGTTTTGCATTGTTTATATACGCACGACCATAACAACGTGCTTATGATCCGTGACAAGTTATGGCTTCACAAATACGACTGTAGACGTACTCACGCCTGTTTCCCCGAAGGGGTAGGCAGAGGCATATTAAACGCCCACTTTTCGCCAGTGCTTTGATCCCACGTAATAGGTGGCGAGCCTATTGCCGCTTATCGGTATCGTATTTTGTTTGCCAGAGCCTCGTCCGTTGATCGGCAGGTGCACCACTTGCAGGTGAGGTTGGCTTGGGACCCTAAGTTCTTGGTGGGAACCCTATGCACCCTACTGTAGGAAAAAGATAGTAAATTCTATATTGTATATAGCTTTTATAACAACTATTTTCATTATCGCACGGCTAGTGTTATCATGACACTTGTAACTAAGTACCTACTATACTTTCGACGAAGCAGCAATCGAAGTATTTAATAATCTGAATGAGACACAAATAGTTTTTCTGATTCTTTCAAAATGTAGTTTATTGAAACTTTCTTACAAAACCCACAACACAATTTTATTTATTGCTTACTTAATAATGAGTGAAAACTTCGCGACAAAATCTGTTGGCCTCTGTTTTTGTATATTAAATTATTTGAAACGGTGATAGAAGTCTCATATTTAAATCTATAAACTTGTAACAATTACTGAGTTCACAGAAAAAGTTATGAATGTGCTACGTCCATTACATTCGGCAATATTGATAAAATATTAATTATTGCATGTTTGTTATACATATTACGAGGGCAGTTTCAATTTATATTACATGCGTTATAACTGTACGCAACACGTGAACACCCAATATTAATATTAGTACATAGTTAAGTTTATTTTTAATACAAACAAGTATGCAATTTAAGTAACCTTTTGTTTTTTTTTTTGTTTCGGGTTGGAAAATCCTAATGGAGTCCCTCCGCTCTGGGGGAAGGACGAAGGGGACTGTCAGACTCTTACTGACTAAAAACCAACCCGTGTTCCTCACGTACCCGTGTGTCGGAGGGTCGGGTATCGCTGAAGCATTCCTCGCTACCCCCCGACGGGTATTGGCCCGCCAGATGGTCAGGCGGGCCCCGAACGAAACCCCCTTGGCGGCGGATAAAGGTGTTGGGCTCCACCGCCAAAACACTCAGCGGCCGCAGAGGATAAGGAGGACGGCAACGCAACACCGCATCTCCTCTTCCTCTGACGCAACGATGGTGCGCCCCCATTTGGTCGCGGAAGATAGGGCGCGCGGCAACGCAACACCGACACGCCTCTCCTCCCGCGACCGCACCCGACTGCGAGGGACAGAGGAACTGTCCCTCGCACCCGCCCCTTTGGACGCATCCTGCGCAGGCCTCCGTCAAGCCCACGCGAAGCATCCCCTCCTGGATCTCTCTTAGCTTCACCGCGGGTCACCAATCCACGGTTACTGAGCCCCCCCACCACGACAAGGTGGAGATCCCACGGGGGGAATTTAAGTAACCTTGAGTATTTTTTTATTTAGTATGGACAATATTTTCAAATTTTTAATAACAATCGTAGAGTTTAATAAACTTGTTTTTAATTTTTTTTTAATTTAATTTGTATTCATATCATATATATATATATTGGTATATATTAAAAACCAGATAAATGTTATCGATTCCATATCGTTTTTTTTAAGTGACTAGGGGCTCGATAATAGTAATAATAATATTCTACCACATTCACACAACACCATCTAGTCCCAAACTAAGCAGAAGCTTGTACTATGGGTACTAGATAATGGATAAACATACATATATACTTTTTTTTTGTAAATACATACATATTAGACATAGAAACACCCAGACCAAGACAAATATCCATGTTCATGCACACAAATGTTTGACTTGAGCGGGAATCGAACCCGCGACCTTCGGCGTAGCAGTCGCTTACACTCCCGCTGCGCCAACCGGTCGTCATTACGGTCGATCTCACTAACATTTGGCGACACACGGCCGGTCTTGATGCGGGGGGCGCTCTGCGTTCGCGTGAAGTCTATCATGCAGAAAGCTAGTTATTAGGGTTACGTAGTAAACGTCAAGGCACCCATAAGGGAACTGCCGTACACGTAAATCCAAAATATTTTTTTTTCTGTTATGTCGAGTACGGTATGTTTAGAAAAGTCTTTTAATTACACTAAAGATTTACTTTCATCGATTTTTTTCAACGATTCGATTGCGATATCATATGCTAAAGCCATCAACCACAAAGTGTCCTCCTTCTATTTTTTAAGGCTTAGTAAATACTAAGCCAAAATCGATGTACTATGTCAAGTTGCATTATTATGTGATGAACTTTCAATGAAAATTATAACGCCTCATCAGGGTGTTCTAATTAATGAGTAACTTACATTTCGTGAATGATAAAATGAATTTGGTGATTGCGTCCTTATTTTATCCTTGGAACATATATGTAGGTAAAGGTTACCTACGAAACCCTACTTTATGCGTAGCTCGATATGTACTTGGCTGGTTTTTGTCGATGATTTACTAAAGCTAGCAGTACGTTTAAAGCTCATGACGAATGCATGCAACGTGAACATGCCACACACTTGATTTGCCAGAATTAGAGTCACTCAAAAAACTATAGTCGCAGCAAACCCTACGATGACAAAATAAGTATACAATCTTCCTGACAGATATAAATCGCCATTGCTGCGCTTGAAATATAGTCCATTGAAATGTTATTTTTTTTGGGCTTAGCGTGCATTGGTCAGACGACGCAATTTTATTTTATAGATGTCATGAAAGGGTTATTGTAAAGTTAAATCCAAAGTTTGTGGGGTCGCAGCTCTTGTACTCCGGCGACCATCTTAAAAATAGTGGTGCAAATGGGGTTTCTAGTTTATCTGACAAACTATTGGCCGTGCAAAAAGATTGAATTGTGTTTGTTTCAAATTTAAGTCTCTAAAACTTTTGTTCCGTAGCATTTGGTCGTAAAATGAAAAATAACTTTACTGTACCAAATGGCATGTAATGATATGCGGGTTGTTGTCTTACATATACAGTACGTACGTACAGTATATGTAACATGCTGTGCTGAATACGATAAACTTACGTTAGTAATTTTATTTAGTTAATAGTAAGTATAGAAAAAAAAAATTTTTCTATATACTCACGCCTATATCGGGGTAGGCTGAGGTGTAATATTACACCCACATTTCTCCACGATTTTTTAGATCCCGTGAAATAATATCCATAATAATTGTGTCTGTTGGTTGTTACAAGCGAAAATCTAATGATATTTGCAATCAATTTTCTTTTCAATGTGATATAATTTTTTCGAGAGAAAATACGACTTGTGAGGGCCCTCGTTTTTTCCATATTCCTCTATGCTTCTGAGACATGGACTTTTCGAGAAAGTGAGAAACAGAAGATCAACGCACTCGAGATGTGGTGCTGGAGAAGAATGCTCGGTATATCGTGGACGGAATTCCGAACGAATGAGTCCATTCTTCGAGAGCCAGGCATCAAACAGAGGTTATCTTCTATTGTTCAGGCTCGTATACTCACTTTTTTCGGACATGTATCACGACGCGGAGATCAGTCTATAGAACGCCTAGTAGTTCAGGGTAAAGTAGATGGCACCAGACCACGCGGCTGGTCACCAATAAGGTGGACAGACCAAATTAAGATCGCTGCCAACCGCTCACTACACGAATGCACAAGAAGAGCGGAAAAACGTGACGAGTGGCGTCGAATTGTGAAGCAGGCCACAGCTGTAGATGTGACGACCACGCCCACTCTGCCAAGAGTGTAACGCCTAAGAAGAATAATTTTTTCGTCGTCAGTAATAAATAATACATTTAATTTGTCATAACTTATTCCAAAACAATGTGTGGAGTTACGAAAATGGATAAGATTAGGAATGAATACGTGAGAGGTAGTCTGAAAGTGGCGCCTATAGACGAGAAAGTGAAAGGAAGTCGTTTGGCTTGGTATGGACATATTATGCGAAGAGATGATATGTATGTAGGTAAGCAAGTGATGAATATGAAGGTAGAGGGATGGAAAGGGAGAGGGAGGCCAAGGAAAAGATGGATGGACTGTGTGAGGATGGATATGAAAGAGAAAGGGGTAAATGATCAGATGACGGGCGACAGAAAAGAATGGAAGCGAAGGACGTACTGCGCCGACCCCAAATAGATTGGGACCAGAGCAAGAAGATGATGACTTATTCCAAAACAAGACCCAGTCGTCGAAAACGTCCAATTTTATATTTTATATTACAATGACAATCTCTATCCCTGGGCATCGGAAGTTGATAGTTAGCCAAGCCAGAGGATATGACGATTTGTTCTGCAGTGCCTAGATGTTCTGGGCACATCTGTAGGAAAATTATTAGAGATATCAAACTTCATTGAGGAAAATAATGAATTACCGTCTAAAATGCGACTTTCCTTTATATTTCTTTATCAAACTGTAATATCAGCTTTTGATCAGACCCTGTACCAAAGCCTAGCTCATCTCAAGGTCTAAGAAAGTAAAGTAAGTTAAAATTGTCTAAATACAACAATAATAAAGATATAACTTTTTATTTTGGGCTTTACGACAAAATTTTCAGGGCAAAGTTGTAGAGAATTTAATTTGCAACAAATAACTCTTACACACATTCTTTGTGCGGCAGATAGTTTAGCAGATAATCAAGAAAATCCATCTGCGCCTGCACTGTTTCCAAGATGGCGGCCGAGGGACAAGAGGTACGATCCCACAAATTTGGTTCAAGCTTTACACTAGCCCTCCCTACACATCTATAAAATAAAATTGCGTCTTCACGCGCTAGCCAATTTAAACATGTGTATACGTCAAACTTAGAAAGGACCTAAGTCACTAAACGTCTAAGGCGCGATCTGCAGTGAGATGTCATTACTTGTGCAATGAGTTATGTGCAACCGTGTAATCAAGCGACGCAGCTGCACACTGCGGCTTAGTCGCACGTCTAGCCGACAATTGCTCGTAGCGTCCCAATGCTGCAGTGCAACGAATCTAAACAAACGTAATTAATCTTTGCCTTTAAAATGTTTTATGGAAGTGTTGAGATGCAAGTAATCATTTTAAAGTACAGATTTGACTGATTTGACTTTAGCTACTATTCTCGATAATGGCAGCCAGAGTGCAGGTTTAGCGACATATCGTAGCCTTAATATGTGCTGATGATGTCTAAGCTGTATTACTGCAAAGTTTTGTCAAAAACAGCTCGGTAGTTTTTGCGTTAAAAAGTATCAAACGTACATCCATTCATTCATCTAGCCTCACACACTTTCATGTATACAAGTTCAGTATTGATATTTAATTCGACAGAACAGTGGACACAAAACAACAGTAACAATAGTCATAAATACCTATATATTTTACACTAATTAGAACCAAGTAGGTACCGAACATATAATGCTGCTCATGACACAAAGATTTGTTCTGCATCTACAAACTCTATTCAGCATAGTTTCAGAATATGTATGTTATTACACACTGTGAATTACCTAACATGCAATTCGAACTGATAACGTAAGACTGACCAAGCAGTTATATAAGGCAAGTGTGAATGGGACAGAACGAAGGGGAAGACCTAGGCGGACGTTCTCTAACTAGATTGGAGACATCCTAAAAACAGGACAGGTTAGAAGTAGGTACCCTAAACAGAAGAGCATGCATGAGGAATCTGATTTGAGTGAATAAAGCAAGAAAGATATGTCAGGATCGTTGCAAATGGCGTTCCGTAGTCTCTGCCTACCCTTCCGGAAAACAGGCGTGAGGTTATGTATGTATGTAAACTGATCGTACTACCCAAACTTGATCCTTGCTCATTTCTCCGAAAGTTCTACATTCTCACTGTATGTTAGTTCGGTATGAAGATAGAAGATACAAAGGAACCGAAAATTGAAAGCACAAAACCTTATGATCAATAGTTGGCGATAGCTAACAATCGCAATGATTTCTTTGATCTATAGAGGTCGCTGTACAAATTGCTCGACTTAGAACACACGGAGTTATGTGGCCGTAAATAAACAGTAAAGATGCCATCGTTACGGAAACCAGCCGAGCTGTCTCAACGAAATCTCATGGAGACATATTGAATTTTCTTCTTTACCTTTGTAGTATTTGAGGTTTTCTTGAACATGAAAAATGTAAATGCAGCAGTAGCTATGTCTATCATTTGGTCTGCTTCAAATTGCTAGGCTATAAGGTAAACGTAAGCCCGACTATTGGACACGTTGCTTTTTATAATTTTCCTTTCTATGTGGCAATAATTATGGGCTATTTTTACTCCCAAACCATAATGTTACCATACCCAGCTAATATGATGCTTACGGAGTGAAACAAAGAACGAAATTGAGCTCGTAATTTTATATTTCTTCTCCAAGTTATGCCGAATGCCACATAATACGCGGAGCAGCAGGTTCTAATGTTCTATATAACCTGTACCTACTCAACTGAACGTGAATATTTTTTCCATTTTCTCTTCGATAACAAAGAAACACATCCGAACTCGATAGTTACAATTTAGTCTCAGCTCACAAACTACCACCGATGATAATAACAAAAACATATCTTTCGATATTTAATGCATCTACTCAGCATAACAGAACATTTACTTCCTCGTATTAAGAAAATAATGCCCTCAAGGAAGCATAATTCACAAAGTTTCCGTGCTCATCCAATAATGTTTTCACAGGATTCAACGTAAGACGTTGTGGGTTAAAGTGATCACGTGGCTCTGGCTTCCACCTAGAGAAAGTTGCTCGAAGACAAAGCTATAAATTGGCCACATTGTGCTCGACGGTAAATTAATGTTGGCAACATCGGGATCACACGCCGGAGACTGTTGTGCTCTATTTACTTTGTTTATTCAGATAATAAGCTATATCCATATAGTGAGGGTGTAACAAAAAAGTTATCACATTTTAGGTTTAGAAAATTACATACAAAAGGTGCAAAATCGAATATGTGATTATGCCATGACTGTTATTATCTTGCAAAACGACATTGCAATTTGTACAGCAGGCAAATTTTTTTCTGTCCCCGAATCAAAGGATGTAATTAAATAATACCTGTTATTTTTTGTTTTAAAATTAGGTAAAATAGTCGCAAAAGAAAACTAATTGTTTTATGCCCATTTAGAGTGATTTATTTAAAAAAATATCTAGCTTTGCGGTATGACCCTAGTTTGAAACAAAAACTTCTAAAATGAGATTTGGGATCAGCTTAAGCATGTGAAGATTTGTTACCATATTGGTTTTGATATTTTGCTGAATACATACACTCGTTAACTCACGTCTGTATCCTGAATGGTGTAACGTAATACTCTACGTATTGCGTTATAATATCTCGCAGGCGCTTAACGCCAGCTTAGCCGCAGAGCGCTTCGCAATATTACCTTATATGGTCATGTTCAGAGCCACAGGCTGTCTGTGACTCATAGGTTTATGCCTATATAAGATGGGTGCGCGATCTAAATTGGTCACTTTCCCTAGACATCGGAACGCTACCGCTATACCTCGTGATTATTGTACCTTCTACTCAATATCTACTGTCCCGCTGGGATTCTCCCTACGGGCCACGATTCTCCCTACGGGCTACAATTACAAGCTGCTGGCGCCGTGCCGCTACCAGCTGCCGCCACGCATCAGCTCCTGCCTACGAACCTCCTACAGCCAGGCCACGGACGCCTGAGCCTCACCGCTCGGCCCACATCGGCTGCACCGCCTGAGTCCCCGCTCAGCCTGAACCTCGACCACCGAGCTGCCTACAAAACGCGCACCTTGGCCAGCTCATCGTCGACCCTACAAGCAGCTACCCTGCGAGCGTCGGAGCGGAGTCTACATTCCAGCCCTCAGGCCAGTGCTTATCTAGTTCGGTCATACTGTATGTAAGCGGTAGTGAGACATAATAAAGAACCTGTTCAGCCTAGCAGTGTTTCTCTTGAACCCCGACATCCTACCTGAGATCCTCCGTCTCAGTGGCGCCCAACTCTGTTTGTCTCACTTCCAATTACTGCAGTTGTTCTTGTTTAGGAGGTCAGTCTTTGTAAACGGGGAGGTGAAGACATCAGCGAACCGGTACGTACTATTTAACTTGTGTGTATCTGTGTATTACTGTCTATCTTCGATTTCTATTCTTGTATAACTATTATGTGTTCTACTAGTGCATAGGGTTCCCACCAAGAACTTAGGGTCCCAAGCCAACCTTACCTGCAAGTGGTGCACCTGCCGATCAACGGACGAGGCTCTGGCAAACAAAATGTCCCAATAAGCGGCAATAGGCTCGCCACCTATTACGTGGGATCAAAACACTGGCGAAAAGTGGGCGTTTAATATGCCTCTGCCTACCCCTTCGGGGAAACAGGCGTGAGTCTATGTATGTATGTATGTATGTGTTCTACTACTATTACCTAACTTAAATTTTAACTACCGATTCCCTACGTAACAGTTCGCAATTTGAAATAACGGTTTTTTCTCTTGCAAGTCACTACCTATTGTCTACATTTTTACACCGAATCGTCGTACTTTCCTTATAAAGCAGAACTATTGCACACGGAAGGCTGTAATATACTTACGTTTCCTTGCTAATTACCTATCATACATTTCATTTCATCATGAGCACTAACCCTATTAAGTACTTCCTACTTAATAAAAATGAATTGGCCTACGAGGTCGCTGTTCGCGGAGAGGAGCCGGCTACCTCTGTTCTAGGTTTGTGGAAGCAGCTACCTAACCTACTCGAGCTGATTCCGAATGACGAAATCCTAGAGTCAGGCCTAGACATAGCAGACGACTTCAAGGGAGCTAGCGTGTCGGTTACCGATTTAGCTTCGCGAATCTCTTCCCTTAAGGAACTATACGACCACAACTTGGCGAAGCGAACTACGGCTTTGCACAACCAAGTCTACCACAGATTGGGCAGATTAGACAAATCCGAACCTAAATACGGCAAGAAAATATCCTTGCTGACTGAACGCTTTCGGATGCTGTCGGCAGAGCTAAACACTCGAATGTTCCGTCAGCGGAAGTCGGAGTTACGGTATCTACTCAATGCGAGCATTTGAGGGTTGGTGAACTATCGAAACTCAAATTCGATGGAACAGGACGGAATTCCTACAACGCGAGACTGAATTTAGGACGGTTAGAAATCTACCTGCCAATAGATTATTCGAATACGCGTCCGAAATTTTTACGGGTAATGCGTTACACTGGTTTCGCGGTGTTAAAAATTCCATTTCTACATGGGACGAAGTAGCTAGTAAACTCACAGCTGATTTTACGCCGTACGACTATGATTATAAACTTTTAGCCGAGAATCGTAATCGTACTCAAGGGCAAATTGAGGGTATAATCATCTATTTATCAATTATGTTCCAACTTTTTGGCGATTATCACCGAACACGTCACTAACCAAACATGAAAAACTAAATATATTGCTTCACAATATTAGACCGTGTTATTCTACTGTACTAGCTTCATGTACTACAGCTATAGACACTATAGACACTCTTAAAACACTTTGCCTAAACTATGAGAGGTTCCTGTGTTTAAGTGCACAATTTCACGAACCTAGCTACCCTATGTCTAACACAGTAGCACCTGATTTAGCTTATAGAAATAAAAAGGTCACTATAATAATTCACAGTACTATAAACCGTCTTAACTAAAAAACTACCCTTCCGTCGCATCTATAAATGTTGAACCGAACAATACACCTGTGCCTAACCTACAACACTATAATGTCGACATGATATCTAAATCAGCTGTTCCTACAACAATAACTAATAAGAGGTCTGTGTTCTGCCCGCGATGCCGTTCAACTGGTCACTCGCTAGGGACGTGCAAGCGTGACCGTTATCCTATATGTTTTAAGTGTGGCCTTAGGGATGTCACATTCGTAAATTGTCCTAATTGTAAAAATAAATCGTTTTCAAAAAAACTAATTTACTCGGATCGTCGTTCGTCAAATAAGATGACAAACCCTACCGTTTGTACATCTTCTAAACCTAAATATTTTGACAAAAAAGACTGAAAAAATTGGCTGAACACTCTTAAAGTGTATTTTTCTAGTTATTCTGTGGCTGCGATCCGTGATCAAAAACCTAATACTGATTTTCGACCCTATGTTAATGTAACCATTAAGAATCTATCTCTTACTGGTTTACTTGACTCAGGTTCTGCCGTGACTATATTGGGCAATACATTTCATATAAAAATTATTTCTAAAATGAATCTCCCGTTGAATAAGTGTGACAACCCTACTATAATTTTTCGATCGGCGGGTGGTCATCGATTGACACCAATCGGCTATATCAACCTACCCACCACTTTTGAAAATAAAACTTGTTATTTAAAGGCGTACGTAAATTCCAGAAGTTACTAGTTTGTTAATTTTATGTATTGACTTCTGGAAAACATTTAAATTGTTACCAAATAATATTTACTCTGTCTCTTTAGCTAATAATGATTCTCGTAGTAATTCTTTAATAAACCTAATGCTACCGTGTCATCTATTGATATTAATACTGATAACGACACTACTATAACCTCGGATCAGTAGCATACTACAATCTACAACGGCTGTAAAACTCACCTACATCTTTCCCGAATTATTCTATCAAAAATGATAAATTATATAGATATATGGTATCGAAATGGACACTGCGGAAAGTATTCGATTGAAAAGAGGTCCTACATACCTCGGATAGAACTACCGCCATTAAAGAATACCATTTGAACTCGCCGCGTGTCATTTAGGCATTTTTAAAACGTATAAACGTTTAGCGCAGCGTGATTATCGGCCTAGTATGCACGCTGACGTTGCTGAATTTATATCTTTGTCGTGTCACACATAAACACCAAAACAATGGTACTTTATATACACACACATACAACTTACGTCGTAAACCGGCTGAGTTTAACGTAGGTGATAATGTGTGGAAGAGAACCTTTTATTTAAGTAATAAGGACAAATCATTTAGCAATAAACTAGCTCCTAAGTTTACCAAGTGTTCTATTATTGCTAAAAAGTCACCACTATACGAATAAGTTTGTTATATATGAATTAGTTGGCACATTAAAGATTTAAAACTAATTAACTACACTGATTCCTAACCTAACTAGATTCTTTCGTTGTACCTACCTACAGTTTAAGTTTCGTAGTCAGTATCTTTTTAGCACTGTCTACAGAAGTTTCGGAGGACTTAGACGGATTTTTCTTGTCTAGATACGTAAAATCCTGCTGTACAGAGCGGGGTATTGTAACGCAATACTCTACGTATTGCATTATAATATCTCGCAGGCGCTTAACGCCAGCTTAGCCGCAGAGCGCTTCGCAATATTACCGTATATGGTCATGTTCAGAGCCACAGGCTGTCTGTGACTCATAGGTTTATGCCTATGGGTGCGCGATCTAAATCGGCCACTTTCCCTAGACATCGGAACGCTGCCGCTACACCTCGTGATTATTGTACCTTCTACTCAATATCTACTGTCCCGCTGGGGTTCTCCCTACGGGCTACAATTACAAGCTGCTGGCGCCGTGCCGCTACCAGCCACCGCCACGCATCAGCTCCTGCCTACGAGCCTCCTACAGCCAGGCCACGAACGCCTGAGCCTCACCGCTCGGCCCACATTGGCTGCACTGCCTCAGCCCCCCGCTCAGCCTGAACCTCGACCACCGAGCTGCCTACACAACGCGCACCTTGGCCAGCTCATCGTCGACCCTACAAGCAGCTACCCTGCGAGCGTCGGAGAGCAGCGGAGTCTACATTCCAGCCCTCAGGCTAGTGCTTACCTAGTTCGGTCATATTGTATGTAAGCGGTAGTGAGACATAATAAAGAGCCTGTTCAGCCTAGCAGTGTATTCTCTTGAACCCCGACATCCTACCTGAGATCCTCCGTCTCAATGGGTAGACAGGTTTTCCGAATGGGTAGACAAAGACTATGGAACGCCATTTGCAACAATCCTGACATATCTCTCTTGTTTCATTCACTCCCATCATTTCCATTTCTTATGCATGCTCTTCTGTTTAAGGTACTTTTAGCCCATCCTTTTTAGGATGTCTCCAATCTGGACAGAGAAAGTCGTATTTTGCTGATATTTTTTTCTATATTTTCGCTCAGTGGCCCAATTCTCGTATTTTTATATGACATTGATATTATATTTTGAATGGACTCAAAAGCGGTATTCTGATAACCCTATGTCATTATCGTATAATTTGAAATAAACAGTTCGTCGTTGACGCATACGATCTCGTTAAAATTTCATTCAAATATCAGATAATTTAGAAGAATACGCTTTTTGTGACGTAAGTATGACCCTGACATCATATCGAACTGTATTTATTTAGGAGAATTGGGCCGCAGGACTGTATTTGAACCTGCGTATGATTTCTTTGAAATAATACATGACGAACGTAGATGATGAAAAATGCAATATGCAATTCGAAGTAGGACAAGTTCTTCATATAAAATATTTTTCAGAAATATCATGTCCTATTCTATGTAATATAAAATGCTTTAGCGACGCCGCGTTAGCGAAAAATACTTTCCAACATAACTTTTGCAGAATTCACAGAGCAGTAGAGACGTGTCCTAATTGTCCGCACAGTTGTTCGGGGGCCGATCTATGTTAAGCCACTGACAATGCCGTTGCTGTGGCCACATACTGGGCTGGTGCCATTTAAATTCTGTACCAAAGACTCGAGAAGAAGAAGTAGAGACGTCTCGAATATTAAATAATTTGGAAATAAAGTCAAGAAATAAAGTTCAAAAAAGTAGTGAAGATTGTAAATATCATAGTGCCTTAACTGTAGACGTAGCGTATTTAACCCGGGGTCATGGGGGTGGAAAAGTGTTACACGGACGTTGGGGTGGGTCTCACAGACCCGTTTAATAGATATTAGTTATTTCAATATTTTATGAATTCATATTTATTAGTGTTTAGTTTTTTAAATAAAAGAAAAATATTATATTATATCATGTTATAGTGCACAGGGTTCCCACCAAGAACTGAGGGTCCCAAGCCAACCTCACCTGCAAGTGGTGCACGTGCCGATCAACGGACGAAACTCTGGCAAACAAAATATCCCGATAAGCGGCAATGGGCTCGCCAACTTATACGTGGGATCAAAACACTGGCGAAAAGTGGGCATTTAATATACCTCTACCTACCCCTTTGGGGAAACAGGCGTGAGTCTATGTATGTATGTATGTATGTATATCATGTTATAATCAGATTTATTAGACCATTTAAAAATAAACGACAAATGTTATCAAAATCTTTCCCTCCTAATAAATATTAATCTATTATTAATTGACAATCGGTCTTAATATTTTAACGCCACTTTTTTGTAGTAAACTAGATTATCTATAAAAAATCCGTGTAAAACACAATTGTAAAATCGACAGTATATGCTGTCTTTCTTTATTTTCTCGATAATTTTTTTACTAGGTACCTACAAAAAACACAAATAAAATGCTTTGAACTGTATATAAGCAACTTAAATCGTAAATAAGAACAAAAAAAACAAATATAAAAGCATAAGTACATGGTAAACAATTAAAATTATATGAATACAAAATGGCGCGAAATTGTTATACTATCTGCGGGGATGGGTCTCACATACCTTTTTGAACTTGGTGCACGTATAACTCCCACTGCCACTGCCTCACGTCTAATGTGTTACCTGATCGCCTAACGCATAGATCAACTCAACAGTTCTAGCGACTGAGAAGAGCGGCAAAGTCGCACGCATAGTAAGTGAACTACAAGCAAAATAAAATGTTACGGATCTCACAGACCCAACTCCCATGACGCCGGGTTAATAGTATGTATTCGTTTGTGGACTATGAGAAGGCCTTTGACTGCATTGATACCTGGTCTGTTCTGGAGTCCTTGCAACGGTGCCAATTCGATTGGTGATATGTCCAAGTGCTGAGAGGTCTGTATGACGCCGCGACTATGACCGTCCAAGTAGAGAACCAGCAGTCTGAACCTATCCACCTGCATCGAGGTGTGAGACAAGGGCATGTTATCTCCCCCAAATTGTTCACAAATGCAATGGAGGCTATCTTCAAGACGCTGCACTGGAAAGGACGCGGTATTAACATTAACGGCGAGTAGCTCTCACACCTAAGATTTGCAGACGATATCTTCATCGTGGCTGAAACCGTGCAGGACTTGCAATATATGCTGAGCAGCCTAGCTGATTCTTCTGCTCGCATCGGTCTCCGGATGAACTTGGATAAAACCAACCATTATGCAACTAATCAAGCTATGTCTAACTGTATGAATGTGACAAAGAATCTACAAACCACTTTTGAAAACGTTTGATTTTAAAACGGATTAGTAATTTCCTAGATTAGGAAAATCGAAATCTTCAATGTTAGTATGTTAGAGTAAATTAGAGATATAGACGATATAATTAAACGTGAATATTTTTAAAGTCCCATTGTTCACAGAATAAAGGACCAAAGTAGTGCAATGCAAAAAAAATTTACCAGAAATATTTAAGGTTAAAACTTTCGATACACGAATGGAACTATTTTGGATTACGATTTATAACGTTACCGCAACAAAATAGTTTCACCAAATAATAGACACAATTAATAACACGGAAATTTCCGTTATAATTTTCAATTTCCTCACAATTTTCGGGTCAGCGTGTTTTGAGAGGACCATAAATTGAATTTACTCAAAATTTGTAAAATTGAAATTTATTACCGTCCTACAGAATAAGCAATGAAGGTTTTAGACCCTTGGCTTGAGAGAATGCCGTAGTCTAAACTAACAATAGCAGGACTCATCAGAACGGTTTCATCCTTTACTATGATTAAAAAGGTAATAGTAGATTGGTTTATAGCTCGGTTGGTTACACTAAAAGAAAAAGGGTAAGTAAGTGGACCAATGACTGTTGGACCGGCGGTTACAATAAAACGAGGAAGCGATCAAAGCAGGACAAATTGCGGCTTCGAACAGTACAATAAAATAACATTTTGAGCCATGTATATTAGAAGATTTATTTTTATTTTGTCCTATAGTTTGTTTTAATAGATTGTCCAACTTCGTGATTTCCTTGAAAGGCATGAGTTAAGAAGAAATTAAATTCACGAATACCACATTTGAAACTATGCCAAGCAGATTGAATAGATATTATGAGATAGCTAGCTGTCACCCGCATGTTATCCTAAAAGGATAGAAAAGGTAGTTTAAAATTTTGAACAACTGTGTATTAAAACAATTCGTTCAAGGGTTCCTTCAAAACAAAAGGAATCTATTGTACAACATGTTTCTAGGTTCAGAAATAAAGCGCTAGATAGATAATATATCATACATTATTATCTTGTTTCTCCATAATTATGTTCAAAAATAAAATCACGTTGCTAAGCACAAACATAAACATAATGCCCAACTGGCCATAGTTTCTAGTAATACGCAGTTACTGCATGAAAGTGTCTTCTGTTTGAGCCCACGCATATATAATAACTAGCTTTTGCCCGCTGGTTCGCATGCGTAAATTACGATTAGATAAAATATTTTGTGTAAACACCCTCCTGAAGGAACATACATGCTAAATTTAAACTTCTTACGCCCAGTAATTTCGGCTGTAATGTGTCTGTCAGTCAGTCAGTAACAAAAAGATTTTATATACACAGATTGAAGTGATTCCATTGAAAAAATAAAAGTTTTTACACAAACTCTGAATTCCTTTTCCACGCTCTTAGGGGAAAATTTCCAAAATAAATGTCTTTGTGTTCGCTAGCGTCATTTGCGGATCCAATAAACAAAGTATGAAGTCAATCCCTTGAAGGCATAAAAGGTTCTATGCAAATAATGACTCCCCTTTTTATCCACCTTGGTAAGAATTTCCAAAAAGACTTTCTTAGTGTTCACTAACTTCATTTGAGGAACCAGTAGGTATACAAAGTTAAAGTGAAGTTAATCCATTGAGGGGATAAAAAGTTTCATACAAATTCTGACAACCAGTTTAACCCCTTTAGGGGCGGAATTTTCAAATATCCTCTCTTAGTGTGCCCCTATACACCTCAAGGAATATACATGCTAAATTTCATCTACTTGCGCTCAATTGTTTCAGCTTTAGCATGTCTGTCAGTCAACCAATAACGCAAGGATTTTATATACAGACAGATTATACAAATAAATAATATTTGACTGCCTCCGTGATACAGTGGATAGCGTATGCGTCTGCTAAACGGGAGGTCCCAAGTTTGATTGCCGGGTCGGGCAAAAGTATTACTGAGTTTTCCCAATTCTCAGAAGCAGCACGGAGTCTGTCAACGTGCCCGGTAACGGCAATAGGCTCGCCCCCTATCACGTGGGACCTAATATGCAACATGGCGAAATGAGGGTCTAATATTACACCTCTGCCTACCACTTCGGGGATACAGGAGACTATAAAAAATAAACAAACTGTCTGTAATCTCAAAATAACTGAATTGCATATTTTTGCTAACCCGTTTCCAGTACCCCAATGATTTATTTAGATAGTTTTTCTGTCTGTATATTTATTCAGGGTAATCTTAAAAATGGCTGAATCGATTTAGGTGTGAATTTTACTAATGGTTCATGAAAACTCTCGAACAAACGATGAACATTTTACAATTTAGGCGTCGCTGCGTGCAAAAGCTAGTTAAAATTAAATGAGTCAAGGATTCCGTCGCAGTATACATTTGTATATCTCAGCGACATTGTAAAAAAATGTAAAATAAATTCATCATCATCATCATCATCAGCCTTTAACAGTCCACTGCTGGACTAGGCCTCTCCTTTCAAAGGAGGAATTGGCCTACTTTACCACGCTGGCCAAACGGATTGGTATCGGGTTTGTAACAAAATCATCATCAGCCTTTAACAGTCCACTGCTGGACTAGGCCTCTCCTTTCAAAGGAGGAATTGGCCCACTTTACCACGCTGGCCAAACGGATTGGTATTGGGTTTGTATCAAGTTTTCCTTCTCTTACAGTGTTGTTCTCTGCATAAGATGACACCCATGGCATGATATGGGGTGGTGACATTCCGTATTCTTAATCCGTCACCACACGGACAAAATAAATTATAAATAAATTAAAATAAATTATCCAAGTTCAAAAACCCTTTCTTAGTATTTTACACCTACATACATAGACTCACGCCTGTTTCCCCGAAGGAGTAGGCAGAGGCATATTAAACGCCCACTTTTCGCCAGTGTTCTGATCCCACGTAATAGGTGGCGAATCTATTGCCGCTTATCCGGATATTTTGTTTGCCAGAGCCTCGTCCGTTGATCGGCAGGTGCACCACTTGCAGGTGAGGTTGGCTTGGGACCCTAAGTTCTTTGTGGGAACCCTATGCACCCTCTTAGTATTCTAGGTTAAAGAAATAAGAGAAGCCTTGGTCAGCATTTGGACAAAGCAGATAACTGGTCCTCCCGTGGGATCTCCACCTTGTTGTCGTGGACGCTCCGCGTGGGCCTGGAGGGGCCTGCGCAGGACGCGTCCAAAAGTGCGGGTGCGGGGGACAGTTATGTCGGTCCCTCGCAGTCGGGCGCGGTCGCGGGAGGAGAGGCGTGTCGGTGTTGCGTTGCCGCGCGCCCTATCTCACGAGACCTATGGAGGCGCTCCATTTGTTGCGTCGCGGTGGTGCCGCAGAGAAAGAGCAGATGCGATGTTGCGTTGCCGTCCTCCCTATCCTCTGGCCACTGGGTGTTTTGGCGGCGGAGCCCAACACCTTCATCCGCCACCAAAGGGGTTTTGTTCGGGGCCTGCCTAACCATCTGGCGGGCCAGTACCCGTCGGGGGGTAGCGTGGAATGCTTCGGTGATATCCGACCCTCTGACACACGGGTACATGAGGAAAACGGGTTGGTTTTTAGTCAGTAAGAGTCTGACAGTCCCCTTCGCCCTTCCGGGTGGAGGGACTCCATGAGGATTTTCCAACCCAACACAAAAAAAGCAGGTAACTGATAAAAAGTGCTTACCTGCTTAAAAATTGAAAATAGCAAAAGGTTTATATTGGTCATATAAGAACCATCTCACATTTTAGTTAGTGAATATGAAGAGCGTTTAGACTCATCTATGCGTTCTTCATCTTCACTAACTAAAACTAAAATTAATGGAAATACGCATCAGGGACGATGAAAACTAATCAAGTGAAGGAATTAAAAGTCTCATACACACTGGGACCCCTTTTTGAAATCCCCGTTTAAGTTGTGAATTCACTAACGTCATACAAAGTTTCAAGAACCAATATACAAAGTTTCAAGTGAATCCATTGAAGTTTTTTTTATATTAGAAAATGGGACACCCTTTCTTAAGCCCCCATAGGGGAGTGACTTTGAAAAATGCTTTCTTGGTGTATACTAACGTCATTTGAGGAACCTATGTACAAAGTTTGAAGTTAATCCAATGAAGGAATAAAAAGATTTCATAGAAATTCCGACGCCCCTTTTTAACCCTTTATGGTAAGAAATTCCAAAAAGATTTTCTTAGTGTTTAGTAAGGACATTAGAGAAACCAATATAGAAACTTTGAAGTCAATCCACTGAAGGAATAATAAGTTTTGTTTATACACACTTTGTACCCCCTATCTAACCCCCTGAGGGTAGGAATTTTCAAAAAACAACTTATTGTTCACTTTCGTCGTTTGAGTAACCAATATACAAAGTTTGAAGTCAATCCATTTAAGGAATAAAAAGTTACATACAAACCTTGACCCACAATCTTACCCTCTTAGGGGTGGAATTTCTAAAGAAACATATTTTAATGTTCACTATCATCATTTCAGGAACCAATATAAAAAGTTTAATGTCAATCCACTGAAGGAATAATAAGTAACACACTTTGACCCCTACCTTACCCTCTGAGGGTCGGAATTTTTAGAAAACATATTCTTTGTGTTCACTATCGTCGTTTAAGGAACCAATATACAAAGTTTGTAGTCAATCCGTTAGAGAGATAAAAAGATACACACAAACTTTGACCCCCTATTTTAGCCCCTCAGGGGAGGAATTTCCAGAAAAAAATCCTTAGTGTTAACTATCGTCGTTTGAGGAACTAATATACAAAGTTTAGAGTCAATCCATTGAAAGAATAAAAAGTTTCATACAAACGTTGACCTCCAGTTTTACTCCTTTAGGGGTGGAATTTTCAAAAATGCTTTCTTAGTGCTACTCTACACTCCTCAAGGAACATATATGTTTAGGAGATGACCTTGGTTTTCGGCACTGAGAGTTCAATAAATAAATAAAAAATAGCGCGTCTGTCAGTCAGCCAGTAACGAAAGGATTTTATGTAAGAATATACCATTAGAGATCAGGAATATAAATGAAATATCATTTTTTTAAAAGAAACTGCATAAATGGTTACTGGCACAATGTCACTACTCGGTAAAAGAGTATTTACAAATGAAGGATTAACTAAAGAATAAGGGCAGACTATTTAATAAATATTGATTAAGTTATATAAAGTTATATTATTTATAGTAATAGGTATAACATTTTCTATAATTTAGATGTAAATTTGACTTAAAATTAGTAATGTGATTCGATGTATTGTCGATGATCATTGAATATTTTTATATTGATATGTGTTTATTTGCATTTGTATGATTATAATATTGTAAGGCCAAGTGGCGGAACACAGCTGATCTATAATGTAATTCCGTAACATCCTTTGTACTTACCTGTGATTCACAATAAAAACAAATTGAATTGAAACTTACTATTATGCATATTGTATTGAATGCTGTGGTATATCTGAAAAGTTGGTTGTTGAAAACATATGTGTATAAAATGCACATTTCTTGTCTTCTCCATAATTTTTAAAACATTATTATGAAGAAAACAAATAGATCTTAAGGAATACAAAGCTTATTGGGGCATTTCCTTTCCTAGCATTGGTATTTTCGTTACTAAAAGCTGCACAACAAGTTCCACTTTAGAGCGGGAAATGTGAACCAATATTTTAGAACTTGGTTACTAGTTCCACTGGAAACCAGACTTTATTAAACTTTTAATAGCTATACAGGTGGCACGGTGGCTTAAAGTTTCAGCTCAACATTGTCAGTAAGCCAAGTAGTGGGTACGATCCCCGTAGAGGGTAAGTAAACACACTAGGATGTATTGTACCAGTACTAACTTAGCATTTGAGTTCTTGGTTTATTTTGCTTCATTGCTTAGTCTTGCTGCGATCCAACTAGGATACATTCAACTTAATAAAAATACTCTTATCCAAAACGAATGGAAATCTATCTCCTAAAGCCCGCATACTACGGAGCGTGGTTTTACGGACGGACGGGCATGGTACTTTTGAAGTTATACCACGAGTCGGGTTACTGTAATGGTGCCGCGCGTCCGCAAAACCACGCACCATGAGATACCGGATGAACTTCTACAATACAAATAAACGGGACGGCGAAAACGACGACGAAACTAACCACCCACTGCACTGAAGAGGCTCCTAAGTAACAAGAAACCAAGCTATATATTCCGAACAAGAAACTGAACGGTATATTAAGTAAGTAATTACAACTATTACATATACGCAACATATGAATGCACACATAAAACATTCGTATTGCAGTAAAACAAACGGGTTGACACCCCCACTTTAAGTCCCAGTAAACTTACTTACATAACGGTATACACTACCCAAACACTGGTGCAATATCTTGGATCACATAACTCGTGTGGGGCCATTACAACTATTTCCTAAGCAGCTGGTCGTGGGTGGCCGACCGCATGCAATCATTCTAAACAATGTAGTCGTATACCAATATACGCTATAAAATCTTCGTCTGTTTTTATGATAAATGATTAATAGATCAAAATTACACTTAGGCCACATCACACAGCCTATTTTGAAGTCCGCAGCGGAACCTGAGGCGCTCCTAATTTGGGTCACAATATGTATCATTGTGAATCAATAAGTGGATTGGCCCTACTATAGTACGCTTACCAGACAATTTATTATAGAGTTTAATGTCGAGTTACCGCATCTTTATGCGTCTTCGTGTATTTTCCGTAATCGCCTTTTACGACGCCCTACGCCAGTAAATGAAATGGAGTATTTATATCGTACCTACGTATGAAGTAAATACCTCGGTATTGTAAGAATGGACTGTTCAGAAATATACAGTCCCGAACAACTATGCGCACGTACAGTTCTTACAAAACTAGTAGCTAGCAGTCACTGCAATTTCAAGCAGCGAGCCACCCGTCTCAGGTAAACGCACACCACAAAAACAAGGAATCGTACGTGGAATGGCCTGTCAACGATCGTTTATTGTGCGCCCGTAAGCGATCACTCAATGCCAGCACCGTTGATTTTATTTACCGGGAAAAGTGCCGTGATTTGTATTAGGAGTATGGAATCGAGTTTACAAGGTAATAAATAATAAAAATCGAAGTACGAGTGTGACGTCATTTCAGTATATTGGACAATGGAGAATTTGTCGAATGATGGGACATTATTCACTTGATGCCTGTGGTATTGTTTGCTTAAGTAATAGTCGTGATAAAATGTCATTAAGTAATTCGGTACTATGATGACAATGTATCACCAAGTAAAGTAAAAATGAGGTATTGTTATTGAGACGTGTACAAAGAAACTTTTCAATAATACGAGCAGACGAACTTGAACTACATAGTATGTACAATACACAAATTGACAATATAAGATTAATCTATTGATAGAAAAAGTAATATATTCTGCCTGTTTAAGATTCGCAGTGTTACAAAACATATACTATATAGACGCATACTTTACCTCTCAACCGTACTGAATTTTTTGCAGTCAAAAAGTTTTAGCACGAGGTTATATATACATAGGTTAGATAGGCAAAATATCGTCTAATGAAAATGCAAGAACAGTGAATTGGAGATCAATCTTAATAATTATAAGACTATAGGGTCATAAGCAGCCTGTCGTCACTGCCATCGCTGCTTCCTAGAGGGTCAATACTAAGTGTGATCCACAAATTGTTGTTTCGAGTCTAAGTTATCTTCATACCAGAATGTATTTCTAATGCATGCTTGCCTGACTAGAAAATAACCCAAACATAAAGAAGGATGTTAAAAGCAATAGATACAATCGTATAACCACAGCACTTCGTTAAGCCAAATAATAAATATTAGGTATTGCCGAAATTTAACCGCAGTTATATTTAAAATGTAAAGTACCATAACTTTAATTTACTCATATTTACAAAATTACACCGGTTAGAGGGAGACGAACTTTATTATTCTACATTTCAACCGCAACATTCAGGTGGGCAAAGCTGGCATATAAAGCGTGTTATTCATTATTTTAGTCCCTATCCCCTATGCCTTCTCTCTCATCCCACTCCTCATCCTATCCCTTTTCCCAACCCCAAGGGGCGGCAACGCACTTGTGACTCCTGTGGTGTTGCTTGTGTCCATGGGCGGCGGTAATTGCTTACCATCAGGTAATCCGTCTGCTCGTTTGCCGCCTATTACCATAAAAAAAAGAAAAATAGTTATTTGTGCAACAAGAGAGCAAAGTTGTTTTTTGTTTCGAGTGCTGATTTTGAGTCCCGAGCAAGCGAAGGATTCTATGATTGATTCACGAGCGTAGCGAGTGAATCTAAGTTAGAATCCTGAGCGTGGTGAGGAACTCAACAGCACGAGATACAAAAAACTTTGCTCTCGTGTAGCACACATAACTTTTCACCATAGCAGTGAGAACACATATTACTTAGAAGACATAGAAATGAACAGGAATAGATTGAATTCTGCATAATCACTTGTTGATTTAACTCTTCTGGTGTTAAAGTACAGTCATCATCGCTAGTTTCACTCATCTTTTTAGATTATTATAATTTAACACGTTACGCTATACCTACTGTATCAGAATCAGCGAAATTTTTATTCCCGCTACTTTTTTAAATCGCGTTTTAATACCGCGTCCCTGATGTTTATTTTTCAAATGTATCATTGTTGTAATTCTAAATAAAAATGTATTGGTTAAATACTAATTTTATACTATTAATTAGACTTATTTTTATTAAAATCCAATAATAAATTAAACATGTAAACAATAACATATAACAAATATCTTTTTTTTTGCGTTGCCGTAGGTGTTTTCTTTGAGGTCGAATTCCAAAATCGAATTTCGAATTCGAAGGGGTTTGTTTTTTTCACTCACTTTTTATATGCATGTGAAAGAGACAGAGCACAGTAAAATTCGAATATTTCAAATTTATGGCTGAACAATGTCAATTCGTGACACTGAAGATTGAAAAATTAAAAAGCTACTTTGCCTCACGCTCGAATCAAAATCGCGTTTTGTTCACTGTTGTCTCGCAGCAAAAGCGGCATGTTTGAGCTGCTGTGGTGAAAAATATATAGTGAAATAGAAATAGAAGGCAGCAGTAGTCCAACAAGACTAACAGACGTTACGCAGGGGGTCTCGTGTAATCCATGGCGCACGATGCTAACTTCTCGAAGCTACTAAATGGTTAATGTTTGCTTGCTGAAGGAAAACATCGTATCGAAACATGCATGTCTAAGAGTTCTCCATAATGTTCTGGGAAATATGTGAAGTCTGCAAAACTGCAATTAGTCAGCGCGGTGGACTGTGGCCCAACTATTCATAATAAGAAGAGGTCCGCGCTGAACTCACGTGACAGGTTACTCAGATACAGGTAATGCAGGGCTGTGTGATGTGTCATCATGATCCGCAGACCACCTACCAATCTGTCAATTTACACCGCTAGGCACAGATTGTTCCTCATTATGAGAAAATATAGAACGAAGTCAAACGCTAAACAAGTTCGGCTAGATTTAACATGCACATGCCCTTCAAAATTCGATGTGTGTCATAAAATCAAATTCTATGGGTTCAGAGAAATTTATCGCAAACAGATATTGCAGAAAGTGCCTGGATTTATTCATTGCTCGTCGCAGATTTCATAGCTCTAACCCTGTGATATGAATGCGGACACTAAGTTCAACTATCACAATTCCGAACTATTAAACACTGCGAAATACTGTTTCGAGTTGCGCGTACTAGCGAGTTATACGTACAACGTGTAAAATTATTCTACGACATTATCGATGTTTACCATACACCCAAGTCAATTATTCACAGTACATTAAACTTAATATACACAGCGATATTGATGCTGTAAAAATGTTGAATATGTTACACCCCAAGTAATACAAAATATTAATTTTTTTGTATCGTCATCTTCGAGTTCATCAATTTTATGAGATAATTACATGACAGTTACTTTAAGATATTAACGGGGAATATTTAGCCGGTGAACTTATAATTTTCTAAACTTTATAATTTATACAAGGTTTTTGTGCTATTAGTTGTTATCTTCTATAAAATATGTGTATTCAATGAGCTATAAGAAGTTATTGATATGATGTTTATTACAATTGTAGCAAGACAATATTATCATTACGCGCGGACTCGAATACTTTCCCGCTCGCACACCGACTATCTGTTTCACTCAACGTGCATCGCATACGACGTCATCGAAGTGGTGGGACAAGACCCGCCTATATAAGCTCATGCGCATCGAAGATTTATTCATAGACCGCCGCGGACGTCGAGGCGATCGCACGTGCCGCTCGACACGGCTCGCTCGCTCGCCAACGCTCGGGCGCCTTTGTTTACATTTGCGAAACAAGATAATTTTATTATAAAATTGCCATTGTTTGCGCCCGGTTCTGTCGCGACAGGATCGTGCGGGGAGTGCCGCCAAGTTGATTGCCGGCGTAGTGGTGCCCTCGCCGTGTGGGAGGGGTCGGTCTGGCACCAGCGCGAAGCCCCGACTCCCGACTGCGCGGTGACTGGCATCCAGCCACCACGCTTAGGCGCCGCGTGACGGCACTATCCCGAGATGGAGGAACAGCAACAAGGATCGTCTGGAATGGGGGCTAATACCACCCCGGAGCTGCAGACCAGGCGTGCGGAACACGAGGGCGATCTTTGTGCTTTCGACGCCCTTCGTGCGAAGGGTGGCATCACGCGGGGCCTGCAGCGCTGGGTTGAGGCCTACTTCCGGGCGATGGACGTCCTGCTGGGGGAGAGGAGGAAGGAGGAACTCACACCCAACGACTTCAAAACAATACAAGTGGTCCAGGCCGTGTTTCCGGACATATTTACCGGACCGGACACTGCCGCCACCACCACCACGGCGACTACCGGCCTGACCACCATACCAGCCAGACGACCAGCCGCCGCCCTCTCGCAGGCGACTAACTGGGCCTCTCCCAACGGAGATTCACCCGGCTGGTTAGCCTCGAGGGCGGCTAACCCAATGACCGGTCCACAGTAGTGGACCGCGCAGAAGACCTCCTAAAGGAGTAAACCTCCGAAGGATTCCCCACCACCCCAGCAGGGGAGGTGAGAAGAAGACAACGGATTTATTCATTCGCTCGCTAGGCGACTCAGAGTGCGATAGCCCGCAGTCCACTCTGGTGTCCAATAGATATAGCGAACCTGATCGATAGCCCCGCAGTCATCAGGTTAGCTAAGTATCGAGGTTTAAAGAGCGATAGCCCCGCAGTCCTCTTTAGACACTCGCGAAGCGTAGGGAGGAAGTGAAGAGCGATAGCCCCGCAGTCCTCTTCGCCCCTCACATAGGGTTATATACGTATATGCATAAGTATAAGTTGGTAAATGTATATATGAAGAAATTAGAATAAACGGTCAAAGCTAACCAAGAAGTCTATAACTTCTACACTGGTAACCCTATCGCCCTACACAATTAATTTAAGATAATCTGTATCAAATCTTCAGGATTATCTTACTAACTTTTAAAATAAGTACTTATAAAATAACTATAAAGGAATTATTTTCTTAGAACAAATTTCATACTGACTACCGACTGTCTTCTTTGTAACAAATAATTTATTTGACTGTACTGACTGTAGCGCTCATAGCGAGACTTGGCTTGCCGTTTGTAACAGATCTGCAAAGTTAAGCAACGCCATGTTACCACTTGGATGAGTGACCGTGTGTGGCATTTACATCTGAGCGCTACCGTGCTTCGGAGAGCACGTAAAGCTGTCGGTCCCGGTTCTTGTCTAATGATAAGCATCGTTAGGCCATGTCCTAGGCCTTCAGGCGGTCTGAAAACTCCGACACCAGAGTTTGCCACACACTCACACGAAAATCAAATCAATCAGACTGTTCATGCACAGGTCGTAACGGTCGGTCTCCAAATTAAATTTGAGACTAAGAACATAAACTATAGTCATTATAATTCTGTTAAAATATTAGTTACCTTTTTTATTTCTAGCATAAAACTCTAGCGAAATAGGTCTAAAAACGGCACTTCACGTTCTAGCTAGTTAATACGAAATTTTTGCCAAAAGGCTTCTAATGTTCAAAGATGAATAACTTTTCACTTAAATCAGAATGTAACGCTCAACGCTAGAAACCGAATGATTCAATATTTACATTCTGTACAATATTTAATTTCTATAAAAAGTAATAATTTCATTTTCTAATGAAGCTAAAAACTTTTATTTCTGCTTGTTTAATCACAAGCATTTATTTAACTACCATCATACTCCAGCTATTTATGCAGTTTTATATATGGTGCTCATGTAGTTCACCTAAGTAGACCATTAAGTAAAATTGTAAAGAAAAGCAATGCGATCAATATTAATAGCCAACGCTCTATTTATTCAGAAATATTTTGCGCACGAATACATAAAGTAGGATAAACTTATTATCCTAACCTCATTTATATTTAAATTCCAACTGCTATTGCTTTTACGCAGACCTAATTTAACTAATAATGCGGGGAAAGAGTGAGATAAGAATTAAGTGTTCCGTCGATAGCTTTAACACTTTAATTCGTTTCATTTACTTGTAGCTCTCTGGAAGAATTTTTATGTTGTACGTAAGGCTGGTTTTAGTCTTACGCTGACGGCACGCGCACCGTCAGCGCTGATGGCCGAGATAGATGAACTTCTAGTAAGCGTTTTTGAATGACGCGTAGCTATCAGCGCGTAAGGTGGTCAACGCTGATAGCTACGCAGACGTACGCGTCGCGCATCGGGCCCGCGTTTCTGTCAGCGCTGACGATCGCTCGAGCGCCTCTGCTTTCAGTGAGCGTTTTAGTGTCGAGCGGAGCGGATGTCATCAGCGCGTACAGTCATGGCGAATCGCGAAGTGGATACAGGTCGAGTTATCGATGAGTCGTTCAGTCGGTGGTATAGGCACGTTTCGTAGGCTGCAATGGACCAGTTTATCCTGTATCTTTGCCAGTAATTTGTCAAAAGTTCTATTTAACATTCGAAAGTAATTAAAGAATTTACTCTTGTCAGCCCTCAAAGTGCCATATAACAAGACAAAGTCTCCTACAACGGCCCTCTGCTCAATCAATGGATGAACATGGAGTCTTCGTCGTCGCCGATTTTTATTTTTTTGGGATACATAGTACAAAGCAGCAATAATTAATACACTCTGCATTTTGATCATCGACTGTACAGTAAGGCGGTCAGTACGACATTAAAACGAGCCACGCTGAGCTTCAGCGCTGACAAACTACGGGCTGAGCTATGAGCACTGACGGTGAGCGTGAGACTAAAATCAGCCTAACACATCCTCTGTTGATTCTTTTTAAACTTTATGTCGTAAAAAAAGCATACATGTACCTATTATGAGTTACTGTAATCTTTAATCACCATATCCCATTCTATTCAAAACACAAAGCTAATTTCTGGAATAATCTACGTGTTCAAAACACCACAATGCACAAATAATGAATAGCTATTAGTCGTCCACGAACTTCCGCCATAAACACACTTTACCGCAATATTCTTTGAATAGCCATAATATTATATTTTCCCCATACATTTCACTAACGTTCATGCACAAATGTATTGTACGTAATGTATAAGTACGTATATATATATGTAGAACTATAGGTATATTTTGTATGTATTTATATAATAATATACTACAAGGTATAACATCATAATAATTATTATATATAATAATTATTATGATGTTATACCTTGTAACTACTCCATATATAAATTTATATAGTTAAGTGCACCTACCACTTTTATCTGTGCACCACCTTAAGGTTGACAGTTAGAGAATGTCATAAAGCATTATGTCCACCATAGCACAATAAATAAATAATTTTTACATTGTCATCCATTTTATATACATGTGTTACACACATGTAGGTATATATCATTATTTAAAAAAAAGAGTTGTGTAACTAATATTTTAAGGTTTTCGATTTTTTCGAAAAAGTTGCTTTATGCCAAATTTCAAGATTCTAGATCGACTGGAGTACCCTTTAGTTTTGACTTGAGCATTTAATATACATTTCAATTTAATAACTCTTAGCGTTCATGAGGAAAGACTTTGGTACTAACTTCAAAATTAAAAAAAAAAATTATATGATGTGACAAAAAATTACATTTATGAAAAAAAAATCCTTGATCTGTGCTATAAAAAGTTGCCTCGTACTAAATTTCAAGATTCTAAGTTCACAGTACCCTGTAGGTTTTGATTCCCTAGTGAGTTTAAAAAATTGCGAGAATTTGCGGCATAAACAGCTGTATCTTTTGATTGTGTTGGCCTAGATGTTTGATTTTGTTACAGCTTAAAGATATTATAGATTTGAGTATTTGATATGAATTTCAATTTTATACCTCTACGTGTTCATAAGGAAAGGGCTAGTATTTTTTTTTGTATTATATGATATAACTAAAAATTTACGGTTATCGCAATTTTTCCTTTATCTGTGTAAATTTCAAGAATCTGAGTTTACGGGAAGTGCCCTGTAGGTTTTGATTCTCTTGCCAGTAGTTGCGAGTTTGAAAATAAAGTAAAATGGCTGATTCTTTTGATTGCGTTGAGATAGAAATTTGATTTTGTTACAGCTTAAATGTATTATAAACCCGAGTATTTGATATGAATTTCAACTAAATAACTTAACGTATTCATGAGGAAAGAGGAAGTAATTTTTAAATTTATATAAATATTTACTTATATCATGTAACTAAAAATTCACGGTTTTCCCAATTTTAGCTTTATCTGTGCTATAAGACATTACTTTGTACCAAATTTCAAGATTCTGAGTTCACGGAAAGTACCCTGTAGGGTTTGAATCCCTTGCGAGTTTCGAAAATTTGCGCAAATTTGCAGCATAAACGGCTGTATCTTTTGAATGCGTTGGCTTAGAAGTTTGATTTTTTCACGGCTTTTAGGGACAGTAGACTTAACTATCTTAATATATAAAATCCTTGCGTTACTGACTGACTGACAGACACGCTACAGCCGAAACTATTCGGCGCAGGAAGCTGAAATTTGGCATGTTTGTTCCTTGGGGACCGTAGGGGTGCACTAAGAAGGGATTTCCTGAAATTCCCACGGGATCGGCCAAAACGGGTAAATTTAAAAAAAATGCAGGCGTAGCTGCTGGCGTCCTCTAGTTTGATATAAATTTCAGTCCGATACCTTCACGAGTTTTTGAAAAAAAGGGTTTTGACAGACGGACCGACAGCAAAGTGATCCTATAAGTGTTCCGTTTTTTCATTTCGAGGTACGGAACCCTAAAAATGCTAATAAAATAAAAACTACTGGGCCTACCTGAATCAAATTTTTATGGAACCAATTCGAAACTATTTCGCATAAAACAAAAAAAAATCACGTAAATCGGTTCAGAAGACTCGGAGACATCGGTGTACATACATCGGAAAAAATTATTAGCGGTCGAATTGAGAACCTCCTCCTTTTTTTTTGAAGTCGGTTAAAAAGCTACATACAAGTGACCCTCTCTTTTACCCGCTTAGGGAGGTTTGTCCCAAAAATCCATACTTATCAAATATTACCTTCTTATGTCCTGTAGTCTCGGCCGTTCATTGTCTGTCAGTCGATCATTAGCTGAAGAATATTTCATTGTTCTCTGATGATATACTGGGCCATAGACGTATTCATAACTTTAAATCCTACTATTATACTACTTTTATGAACGTGAAAGTTAGTGAAAATGGATAAATTTTTGTTACTCTTTCACGGAATAACTACTTATCAACTTTTGATGACAAGAGGATAGAGTCGTAGGTAGGTAGTAGATTATAATGCAAAAATATCTGGAATTTTCTTCATTTGGGTGTTTTTTGTCAGTCTCGGTTCAATGTTCATAAACAACCCATGTATTTTGAAAGACGTTTTCAAAAATTTGAAAAGTGGAATATAATTGCTACCTTTTACCGAATATACGTATGTTATGTATCCTTTCGGTCATTAACTGATCATGAAGCAACGTCGAATTTGATGTCCACGCTGGTCATGTTATCGGATGCATATCGATTTTAATGTACCCACAAAGTAGGTTTGCTTACTTCAAGTGAAATAAGCCAAAGCCATTGGCAGACACTGTATATAAAACCACCAAATATTTCAACAGAATTTCTAGAAAAATCCAAGCAGAGATTAATTCAAAACTAATTTAAAATTTGTATAAAACTAGGGTTTTAAAAAGTACGTCGCGACGTCTCAAGGCTGTCTTTACCACAAGTCAATGAAAGTTATAGGAGCTTTCTTTTCAGTGGAATCCCGAGGCCATCCGTCAAAAGCCTTCGTTCAATTTGTCTTAGAAGTTTCACGTCTTGCTGACACTACCCTTTGTTATCTACGGCCTGAAAGAGTTTTTATTTTACCCGATGTCTCCAAAAAGCAATGGCAACCCAGCCTACTAGACGGCAGACGTAAGGCGAACACTTTCTGACAACACATTAGACTTATACGTCTTATATAAGACTAATCTAAACACTAGAATCTTGAAATTTTGCATAAAGCAACGTTTTATAACACATAAGAAATAGTTTGAAAACCTAGTTAAATCAAATATTTTTTAAAATAATTATATATACCTACAGGATTGTACGCCACCTTTGGTGTGCGAGTCCGACTCGCATTTGACAGGTTTATTGAAAGGTTGTCTTGAAAATCTTGCACATTGCCGTCGATCGGAATCATGCCCAAAATACTGGTAGCATTACTGATGTATTGCCAAATAACGTCTTGGCATTAGCCAATACTGATGAATTTTGTGTCAAGTATAAGCCAGCCTTATGGTCTCGCGAGGCGGCGCCCAGACTCTTTAAAAGATCTCTAAGAGATGTCATCCATGACTGGGACTCGATGGCCACAACGTTTCAACTCCAAATGGCTCAAACACACAATTCGTCAACCTAAGCCACATACTCAAATAATAAGTTTCAAAATGTAAATTTTCAATTATGTGAATATTATTGCTTAAAAAGTAAATCTTCGCTAGACAGTCGTAATAACTCCATAATTCTTATAAAAAGTACATTTAGTAGTACATACATACATAGGTAAGTAAGTAGGTAAGTTCGAGTAATTACTATCAATACTTTTTATGTCTATGCGTCTATCAATACAGATTTCAATGTCATAGATTTTACGTTACTTACATGCTATTTGTTTATTAAGTAACTAGACTTCACTCGTTAGGCCGAAGTAATAGAACTAGCTTCTTTCCGAAAGCTCTATCTAAGTGCTCTACAACACTCACAACAAACAACAACAACTACTCACTCACATGTCAAAGTTTAGCTACTTGCGCACTGTAGTTTCTTGAGTTGTGCGTTGTCTGTTAGTCAGAACACAAGAGTTTTACATACATACTAATCCCGTTTATTCCCGCAGCTCCACCCGCACATTTTTATTATTTTAAACGTTTCTTCCCGATCTCGTGGGAATATCCGGAAATCCCTTCTTAGTGCACCCTACGGTCCCCAAGGAACAATACATGCTAAATTTCAGCTCAATCAAAATGGATGCACAGCTAATATCCTGTTAGAATAGAAAGCGAACCCCAAGTTACGGTAAAATTCTTGTAAACCGGGATATCGCTATAACGATATAATGACTTTCCATTTTGTTTCTGTCCTTTATAATTCCCATATTCTTTCGCGGTACAACCATATTTTTTTTTATTTATAGTCTCACGCCTGTTACCCCGAAGGGGTAGGCAGAGATGTAAATATTACACCCACATTTCGCCAGATTTATTTTAGTCCCACGTAATAGGGGCGAGCCTATTGCCGTACCGGGCACATTAACGGACTCCGTGCTGCTACTAAGAATTTCCTAGCGGAAAAACCTAATAACACTTTGCCCGACCCGGAAATCGAACCCGAGACCTCCCAATCCCACGCGCACATTTTATGCCGCGAGACCAACGAGGCAGTCTACAACGAAGCAGACAAGCATATTACCTAGCGAAAATACCGAATACTTCTTGTGGAATCGTCAATTTTTAATTAATTTCCATTAATTTCCTTCCACAGCATTGCGGTAAAATTGCTCTAAAACGAAATGAAATATCTAGACAAATCTAAGCGACCGTGATTTCAACAATCGGAGCTCTACATCACTTGGCGGTCGTGCGGATAGTACTTCCAACTTTGCACATTTAATTTATTCTTGGTCAGTTCAGCTTCTGGGGTTGCGTTTGCTTCGGTGACTTAAGCTGAAAACTTAAAACTAACAGGCGAAGTAAAAAGTCACTTCGTTTGAGCAATTATGCCGCTCGGAGATTACTTGAACGTGAGGCTATATGTAATAGGCTTATTTCTAAGCAATTTAAATATTTTCCAAGGTTATTTTAAACAGTTCACTGACTGCATAGAAAAAGAATTGGACACGGGATGGTTTCTTATACTTCATGTAAGGACAAAGTTATTAGTAGTAATATTGCATTTTAAGATTCCGTACTAAACTACAAGAAACCCTTATAGTTTCGCCATGTCCGTCCTTTTGTCTGTCCAACTGCGTTTTACACATAAACTATATGCACTAGAGAGCTGAAATTTGGCATAGTTACACATAGCAACTATGCGGTCAAAACTGCACGATACAGTTTGGAATGTAACATAACATTTACAGCGAAAAGTATGAAAATTAAAGCATAAAAGTCAAAGAAAACACCTATTTCTCGCTGTGATGTGTAGGCTGCCGTAGCGTAAAGTTCTTCAGTCACAACAAGATCGCGACTAAACTAAAAATAGACCTTTGTTCTTCGATTCCCCTCATCTTCATCCGAGCTACATTTTGTACGTACGCTTTGCGGCACCCACAATATAACCAGTAGCTATTTGCGTTATTCAATTGTACAGCTTAAATGCGTCTTTTTATAATTCTACATTTTGATAACTATAGTATCGTATTGACGCTATTTTTTAACAGCCGGCCATTACTCTAGTGTTGACTGAAATCATTAGCGTTGAGTAAACATCAAGAATACAAGAGCCCCAGCCCAATATTAAAGACGAACCAGATCCCCTTCAAAGCGTCGTAAAACGTCCTCGGACGGATGCTACAATTTATGTTTCATCCCCAAATTTTATATGGAAACGTTCGGGTGACATTCGGAAAACATAAATTTCGTTTAGATTTACCACATTTTACCCTCGCCATCGAATCGAGCAGGCCACCGTTAACAATATGGCGAAACTCTAATGCAATATATGAAAAATGGCCCCTAGTTAAATGCGCTTAAAATAATAAAACCTAGTTTTAGTTTATGATTGTAGACCCGTTTTTATAACGACTCAATATCGGAGATCAAAAGGCCATTTTATCGAGTTGGCACTAAATCACAGCGGAGAAAATGTAATGGCTCAGTGCAATAAATTCATTGCAGCGCACCACTTAGGGATTAAAGCGCAACAGGCTCTTACGTTCATGGCATTATATTGTTATTAAGTCATTGTGTTGGAAGCTGAGTAATTGCAATCAGGAATTGCACGGCGTGACGAAAGCCTATTTAACGTTTCCTCAAGCTTAGAGGGCGATGCCTTCAAAGCATATTTATCTACTTGACTCTGCCTAAGTCTGCTTGATACAACTACGTCTTTACCCTGTAAGCTGCTTTAATGCCTCCGCACAAGAATGTAAAGGGAATTTTGAAAGTAACGCCAAACGTTTACCCGAGAGAATGCTTCCGGACTTCATTTTACTTAATTATGAGGTGGACCTAAATTGTGTGCTTTTTTAAATAGACCTTTGTCTACGGGTTATCCATTATACCAAATAAGGAATAAATTATGCATAATTTTTTTACTTATTCTTGTCAATGCCATGCGTGTCACAAAAACGTTCTCAGAAAAATTATAAAAAAATACTAGTAAGTAAATATCTTTCATATGCGAGATTCGCCGGTGTCTGATTAATTAATTTGTCCGATAATTTTGAATTAATTTGGCCTTAAAGGTCGATACAGCATTGGTAAACTAGTGCCTATCTATTTGTTGTGAAATCATAAAATACAACGTCAAAATACTTATGACCAATAACTCAAAACAGAACAAGCATTATCATTCATATACGTTTAAAAAAATATAAGAAAATTTATAATCACAATAGGATTTTTATTCAATAAAAATCCTATTTTGATTATAAATTTTCTTAGTTAATTTTCTATTTTGATAATTAATTTTCTGCCCCAATGAATTTATCCTTGTAATCGCAAGAACTGAACAGAACAAGCATAACCTGTCTCAAATAATTTAATTTTATTTTGTATTATTGTTAACTTATTAATTAACCCTGCAGTAGTCGCGCATCTAGAAGTAACGTAAGTGGTCGCGCGGATTACATACGTAGTCCATTTTAAAATTGATATAAAAATAAAATATGGAGAAAACTCCTTATTTTTTTTACAAAAATACTATCAGTACTGTTTTTTAAGATTATTTAATTAGCAAAACCTAATTACAATCCATAAGTTAGAAAATAATTAACCAAAACAAAATTGTCTCTCTAAATAAGCATAAATACGACACTATTTACTCAAATGGAGATCACAAATAATTTTTGTATGAAAAACTAACTACTAAATGCGATTTTCTGCACTGGATAGACACATAATCTAAAAATGATCCCTACATATAAACTTGTTGCACGCGGTACACATTTTTCTGGTGCTTTTACTGCGGCTTCTTCACAGCCATAGAAATGACGCACTACGATACTCGAAATTGAGGTAGTTGCTTGAGTTTCAGGATACATAATGCCCAAAAAGTATTTAATCTTGTTTGTTGGGTGTTTGGTAACGATTTTCTTCGATTATCTTATGAGCCAGTGGCGTCATCCGAGCCAAATTGATCCATTATTCGTTTGCGCTACAAAATTCATCAAGCCATGCTTCTTTTTCTGCAGCTCGGCGATTATTCTCCATATTTATACTAAAATATAAGTAAACTTATGTTATAACAACAAACGTGAATAAATAAAGTCTAATTATAGCAATCAACTCAATTATAGATGAAAAAATAGCAAATTTTAGAACAGCGAATAAGAGAAAAAAACTTACATAATCGGTCGCGCGGATTACAATTGTAGTCCACGCCCTTCTCTGAGCTACTGTGAACGACCACAGGGCACGACTTGCAGTTGCACTGCACTGAGCGAGTTGCCCAAATATTCATTTGAAAGTATCTAGCGGCTTATTAAGCTGGTGCAAACCGACTTTGAGAAATTGACCATTTTATATAGGTGGATTACATATGTAATCCGCGCGACCACTCCAGGGTTAATGAATGAAGCGTAGACAATTCTTGTATAATATATTTGTATGTCTTTAAGGTAAAACACAGCGCACTCGAAATTGTAAACACACAAGACCGAAAATTGTAATGTTACCTGTGTTCTACAAATAAATTATTATTATGATTATTATTATTAATGTACAAACATTAATAAAATCTTTTAACCTGTGTACGTAAAACCATTTATAAAACGTAATGTTTTAGAAAAAACTTATTACAATAAGTCGCAGGTTAATTAATAACAAGCACAAGCACGAATAATGTATAAATATTCTTGTTCTGTGAATCTGGCTTTTTATTCTCTTACATTGTGCGTACACTGGTTTATTTATTTACGATATAAATACTTATAAAAATATAGTTTAGACCAGCGTAACGACGTGTTCTTGAAGTGCGTGTTTCGGCGCTCTATTAAGTTGTTCAATTATATCCGCACTATAGATACCTACTTCGACACACTGCACTAATGTGACCCTTTACACTGATGGGCCTACTTCGACACACTGCACTAATGTGACCCTTTACACTGATGGGCATGATGGATGTTTTAACTCTTGGTTGGATTCCATACCGTCGACATCCCCAACCCAAGAGAATGGCAATATTTTTGGTCTAAACCCACTGGTTTTACACAGTTACTCACATTAAATAATTAGTTAATAATTCAAACTATAACTAGCTCTAACTTATATTAGATTTGCTTTAAGCCCATTTTCTTAAAAGGTTTATTATTCTCAACAACCTTTAATTTTCTCTTTAATTTATTTCGACAGTGCTACGAAAAATTGTTTTGAGTGAGCCTCAAAATTTTATTTAATAATGGAGGGCCTTGTTTTAAATAATTAAACAGTTACAGCCTTCTTTAAATTCAATTATAAGTCCAAACAACCTTTGTACACTCGTGACAAGACTAAAATATTTACAATAAACTGTTTGAGACACTTATAATATTCGTCTGTCCGTGTGGTGACGGATTAAGAATACCGAATGTCACCACCCCATATCATCCCATGGGTGTCGTAAGAGCCGACAGAGGGAGCATATTATGCGGAGAACAGCACTGTAAGAGAAGGAAAACTTAATACAAACCCTATACCAATCCGTTTGGCCAGCGTGGTATAGTAGGCCAAATCCTCCTTTCAAAGGAGAGGCGTAGTCCAGCAGTGGCCTGTTAAAGGCTTATAATATTATTATAAAATAAAAAAAAAAAACAGGTCAACGTTTTTAGGTACTGCAAAATGGCGCAGTCATTTGTGATGTATAATCTGAGTATTAAATTACTTGTTTCTCTTTCAACGTTATTCTTCAAACTTATGGCTGTTTGGCAGGCGTACACGGAGACATAGGTCCAACGCGCAGAGGCTCTTTGAGAGTGTTAATCTAGGATGTGATGGAAAGGAGTCTCCATAACGGCACTATACAGTAAGTACAGTAACAGATTAGCCGCAGCAGATGAGGTATAGTACCTCGCTATTCTTATGGAAACTAATTATTCTGGGCTATTGTGAAGGGTGTTTAATGGACTAGTGGTGAACACTATGGATGAAAAACGCCGTCTGACCTAAATACTCTAATAGTATTTCGAAATGGGGCAGACGGTGACTCGCCAACTCACTGGATGGGACCCCTCCCGCAGTCGCCAAAGCAAACAAATTCTACCATAAAGGCAAGAAGAGGGCAACACCGGTGTGAGCGGCCAGGGGTGTAGAGCGGTGCGGCACCGGTTTCGCCATCGCGGGCCTCGTAACAACGGAGGCTCGGAGCGGGTTTCTCCGTAATTACGCCCTTGAGAATGACACTTCCACCCCCGAGCTATTAGCTCTTGCGACTTCCCTCTGGCCGGCCGACTAAGGCAAGCCAGAGTCGAGAGTCCTGCGGGCGCATTGGTGATCCACTCCGACCAGCCAGTAAAGGCAAGCCGGCGACGAGGCCCTGGCCGACTCCCTGAAATATTCGGGACCGCAGTGTCGCCACACACATTCAGTTCGCCACAAAGCCGCACTGCGGTTACATTACTAATCGTTAATTATTTTATTATCCCAATTGCAATCTTAAATGATTACTTTTATTGGCTTTGATGATAGATAAATCACATGCTAATTATCTTTAGTGCCGAATATCTTAAATTTAGAGGAAATACAACATATTTTATTTTTCTACCATACTTCATTCGGTTAAGTCTTAGTACAATGTAACAAATGTTTTTTTTTTAAATTAATGTGACTATCACGTACAAAATAAATCTGTAAATCCGAATGGTATTGTCAGGAATTAACGCTTTCAAAGCTTTTCAGCTTTAATTATTATTAAAGTTGTGATAATTCCAAATAATTCTTTGAAATTTTCGACACAGGCGAAACCCATTCGAAGTCATGGAACGAAGTCATCACCAGAGCTCATTCTGCACACTACACCAGTAGTGTTCGGGTACTTTGAAATAGCTTTTACATTCAAGATAACTAGAAATGCCAACTCAATCTTCCGTGTGTTAAGTGGCTGAAACGTCTGATTATAATAAATAATCTAGTTTTTAGATTATTTATTCAGTTTCAATGTAATGTCAGTAAAAACTAACATTCACGTAAACCTAAGAAAATACTCTGTTTTATTGAAATATATAAGAATGGGTATGTATGTTTAATAGATATTCCAAGTCTTTTTATCAAGCGTAGTTTTTAAACTGGAGAACCTTACAATGCGGGTAGAATGAAGTTAATTACCAAAAATACATAATAAAACGATGCACTTGCGTTTAATTGTTTGTCGTTATTTACTATTTCAAACATATAGCTACACTCATGGATTATCCATTCCTGACGTTCATTTAATAAAAAAAAAATTGAAATAAGTATCAGTAATATGACAAGGAGGATAGTACTCTACTTGTAACAAAAACTTCAGCGGTAACCCAATGCGTTACAGCTTACCAAAAAGTGTAAATAAAGATTTCCTTTCTAGTTCGTAGGCCTTGGAAAATGTGCCATTTCTTGAGTCTATCAATCTTTCTCTTTAATAGAACCACTCTAAAGTTTCTAAATCTGCCTTTGACCAAATGAATGACAACATGCTGCCAGAATTTGAAAAATCCAAACTCTACACCTAATTTGACACTTAAAACCCACCGCTCGTTCTGTCCAATTCCTTGGTCGCATCCTAATCTCCTGAGCTAAAAGTAATAATTCCTTATTTTCACCATGTTCACCTTAAAAAGGGCCTGACGGTGTAATAAAAGTGTCCATTTGTAACCACCCTCATCAAATTACTCATAAATTCTGGCTTTATTATTAGGCATTTAAAAAAATTCTCGAACCGCTCCTAAGGCTTATTTCCTTTGCCGTCAAGACTGTAATTTGAGGAGCCTGTAACACTGAAAATATGTTTTATTAAATGGCGGTTATTAGTGGAATAATAATTCAAATAGAAGAATATTTAGAATTTTTAGTCGTGATAATATTTTTACGAAATCAAAACAAGAACATTAGCACAGTAAAAAGACTATTATTAGTCTGAGGTATTAGCGTCCTAGACAAGTTATACGTAGACGATGAGTTGACTAATTGTCAGACAACATAAAGGGCAACCTGCAATTGTTGTTTTGGACACATGTTACACAACAAGTCTCACAAAACAAAATTAATTTTAGAATTACAAACCTAGGTAGTAAAATAAACGGCGTGATAATTACTTTTTAAAAACTTTATTTTGAAGTTTACAAGTTATGTGCCCTAGCGTGAGCAATACAATGAGACTAGCGAGAATGACATGATACATGGTTTATAAAAGGCTTACTAACTAAGGTGGGGAACGGGGGAACCGAGCATGGGAACACCTCTGACATGAAAACATGGCTACTGATACTGGGTATCGTCTGTTAATTGATGAATTAGAATCAATTCAATGATGACCAAAACAATAACCATAACTTAATATTAGTGTCTGTTCACCTTCATGGAACTGTTATGGTGCAAACCGTGCGAACGGTATGTGGGGGCTGCATAACACCTCCCTTCATAAGATCAAATTCTTCATTTGAAGAAGGATGATTTTGTCACAAATTACGAAGCTATTTAGATCTTTATTTATACACAAATACAAGAAATACAATTATTAAAATTAGATAAAGTATTAGAGTTCCTATACTTATCACTATGTTCATAGACTTTTCACTGTTTAACACTTCACTTTTCAGAACGTGTGACAATAACTGAAGATTTCAAGATCAGATCCATGTCGATTTCATCGAAGCTGATAGATTTTCTTTGCAGAAAATCCGCTGGCGTTGTTATACTGGGTAGATGTATACACGGTGTGCTTCTGAAGACAATTTGTGTTGTTTGTAGCCGACGTCTTTTCAACGTATCGTTAGGAGTGACGATATATTATGTTCCCATGATATCTTGTTGGGTGGTATCATTTTCACAATGTTCTGCTAAGAATATGTGTGCGCCGGTGTATACAATCCTTTATTATTAAAAATTTATATTGGTATGTGTAAGTCAACAGTGAGTACAAAGTTTATCCCGATGTAGGTATTAAGGAGTTATTAAGTTACAGAGCCGAATATTATGGTAGAAATTTATATTTCTAAGTAGCCAATGTCAGAGATTTTACTCGCGTAATTTCTCATTCTGAGTCACAGCTCTACCTTTCTACTTCAGGATCCAATTGTTCTGCCTGCATCCCCGAAGGTGCAAGCAGAGGCGTAATATTACACTCACAATTTGCCTTACGAATTTTTGGTCCCACGTATTGGTGGGTGAAGCTTTTGCCGTTACCGAGCACATTTCCAGACTCAAAAATAAAACAGAAAACTCGGTAGCACATTTGCCCGCCCTGTGAGTCGAACCCGGGACCTCTCGATCAGTAGACGCATACGCTATTGACTGGGACGCGAAGGCAGTCTCCTACTCTTATACAAACTAAACTATGCGTAGCGGTTTAAGCGGCCGCCTCGCCTCTTGATACTGCGCTGAGTGCTATGGGTTATATTCCCATGCGAGACTAAAGTTTGTGTGATCCATAAGTTGTTTCGAGTCTGGGTGTTAATTGTGTCCGTTAGTTGCAAGTTTGTAAAGTCCCCCGCGTCAAAGGATTATATTGCTAGTGCGGGAGTTACCTTAAAAAAACTGAATTCATAAGAAATGTTTCTTTTACTTCGTATTTCTAAAGCCACGAACGAATAAATCGTTCGTTCTCAAAATTATGTATACAAAACAATGAAACTTAAAACATATTGTCAAATTATCATTACATTTTTTATTCTTTTAAAGAAAACTTTTGTTGAACAATCAAACGGATTTTCCGCTTGACATTGTAACCTTCACTATTATCGGGAATACTATCAAATAAAAACACTGCGTTTATGAAATAAATATGAAAGGATATTAATTTACAAAATACGGACGGAAACTTCGATAGAACCAGCAGTTTCATTAATAAAACTATTAAAAACTATCGTCGTAATAAAAAGTAGTCATAATTGGGTATTATGACAGAACCATTCAAAAGTAAGTTCCTAACAAACCATGACCACAACTACGTACGTACTTCGTTGGTTAGCAATAAAAGCAGTAATAGTACAGTCTAACTTTAAAGTTCATCTCCTCAGTCCAATAACCGTGCTGGTTTTTAATTAAAACCCAAGTCGAAATGAAAAAGGTGGCACAGCTCCTTGCCACGGCGTCATTAGAGCCGCCCTCATTCCAATCTGAATTCGATATTAGACCGTGATACAAGAAACTTTAAAACAAGTACAATTTATTAGGCTTGCAATAAAGGCATCGCCAAATCAGCGGCTAAGAAACGAATGTTCGAAAACTCGCTTCCAACTTATTGAAACTCGGTTCTAGAATCAATTCGAAAGATTGTCTTACATTTTCCATGGAAACGAATGGAATAAACGGGGTTCTATTTGCCAATTATTTAAATGGGCGTCTGCAATTCTAAAAGGATAAAAAAACTGGACAAGTGCGTGTCGGACCACGCGCAATGTAGGGTTCCGTAGTTGCCCATAATGGCCATTATCGATAATAGCTTCTGTTTTACATGGGACTAAAAACGGGCATCTTTAAGATTAAGCCAGCGCTCCCAATGTAAACTCACAGAGAAATAGGTATTTATAAGTTAACCGACGATTACTCGTAAACTAGTGATGACTACTTAGCCGTGATAGTTTTCCTCCACTTGAGTCTAACATTTTTTTTCACTTCAAAGCTTGATATTTGACAAACCAATCACTTGATCGAAAAATGATTTGAGCAAACTAATAATATATTTTTAAAACCTATCCAATGATACCCCACACAATGGGGTACTCATCCAAAAAAAAATTCAACTCCACTATATATGTAGGGGAGATACACTTAAAAAAAATATTTTCCTAAATTTTATTCTACAGTTTTGTTGCAATATCGTATTTATATTTTCATGTCAAATATCAGCTTTCTAGCACCAGGCATCTTTGAGCTAGGCTGCGGACGGACTGACGGACGGACATGACGAAACTATAAGGTGTGGACTACGGAACCCTAAAAATGTAACACGATCCTGTAAATATTCCAACGCGATCTGAATTAGAACTAGTCTCAAAAGGATTTCGACCCGAAAGTATGAAATTTACTTATAATATGCTAATGCTACGTCACCCGAAGGATAAAAGTCTGTTGCGACACTTACAATGAACAGTGTTGTGTATTTTCTAAAACAAAACCTTTTCTCCGAGATAAGGTAGTGGCTATAAATGATATTATAGTGCTGAAAAAGATAAGAAAGGGCTCAATAGCTGCGGACGAGAAAGAGTACTTTGTAAGCTCCGCTAAGAAAGTACCTACGCAGTCTCATTTTAAGTGAACAGCACATTGTTTTAGACACTCAAAAATAAGTTACTTGCGATACAAAAATAATTACAGTATTCCATTCATATGACAGTTTTGAAGTCAGTAGCTTTTTTCTTCTTAAGATTTAATAATGTTGATTGACAAGTAACATTTAGTCTTGTTATATAACTCAAGTAATTCCTGAGTAAGGAAAGTTTTGCTTCCTCGACATATATTTTTATATATCAACCTACCTACAGACTGGCTAAAAATATAATAAATTCATCATCACACATCGGGCATATATTATCAGAATGTCTAGGTAGAATTACCGATGACACGATCACACTGAGCCTTAGACAATCCTTTTATCGGCTTAGGGGCACGACGGTTATGTTATACAAACTAAGTAGCGGTTGACGACCGACCACATAATTCCTAACTCAAACATAAGGAGATAGTAACTTGTACTAGTTAAACAATTAGTAGAGGTATTACACAGAAGATCAACATCCTGATATTGAAACTTTTAATAAAATGTTACCTTTATGTATTGGTTGTTTATAGGGTGTAATATTGTATCTCGTAGCCATAGGATAAGTATCATAATGTTTAATAGATCACAGACAGAAAGGCGTAAATACAAATTATTTTTTTAAATTGAAAACAAGATGTTGTCTAAATTTTCCTTTTAAGTTTTAGGCAAACCAGTAGCTTTTGGCCCCAGAAAACATCCATTAGACCTGGATGTTTTGTTTTTTGTATCACATCACTGCTTCCACTTTCACCTACGTCTCGCAAACAGATTACTAGTTTGTCATTAACAAAATACCCATGAACACAAAAAGTATTAATATGTGTGACTCCATTGCGTCTAAGAGAAGAAACGACGCTGTAACTACTGACCGACGCTACGCATAACCCAATCTCAAAGTGTTCTAGTATAAAACTGGTAGCCCTTTTTAACACTTTCACGGACTGTAAACGAGACACAATTGAAGTTTTATTGTTATCACGCCTATAGGTGTTTACTGTCCGTGAAAGTGTTAAGTAACTTGCTAAAATGCACTACTTCTTTTTTTCGTGTGAGTGTATGGCCAGCTCTGGTGTAGGAGTTTTCGTGCCGCGCTTAAGGCCTCCGACATGGCGTAACGATCTTTATCCTGAGACAAGAACCGGGACCGACAGCTTTACGTGCCCTCCGAAGCACGAAAGCGCTCTGATGTAAATGCCACTTGCAGTCACCCATCCAAATGGCGACCTGTGCACGCCTTGCTTTACTTTTCCGATCTGCATCAAACGGCAAGCCAAGACTCGCTATAAGCGCTATATGTACTACACGGACTATGGTTACGTACCATGTAATGTAGGTTTATTGCATCTTTCCCCACAAGACGTTATTTTCTCACTTAGTTCCGGCACCAAGAAACAATCTTCTTTTCTAAGCGTTAGTTACTACAAACTTGATCGCCTCCAAGACATGAATCTAGTTCCTTGCAAAATAAACAGGGTTCTAATTAATCTTTTAAATTGATATTGCACTGCATGTAGCGACGTTATAAAATAATGGATTAGAAATGGTTTAACGTTCTCCATGATAGTTAATATCGTTTTAAAATTATTTTACACATTTTAACTTTTTTCGGTTAGTAAGTAATTTAAAAAAGTAAATTTAAAGCAATATCGTACACTGTCTAGCAACAATTATATTTGTGTATCACACAAAGTGTCGACCTGTATGGAGATGGAACCCACAACACTCAACGCAGCGCATTAAGGCAAAGCGACTGCTTGAACCATACGTTAAGATACCAGGCGAATCTAAAGATAATCCATATGTATAATATCTTACTTGCGTCCTGTCAATGAGTTGAAAATTGACGATTACATATAATTAGCAAGACATTATGAGCAGCCCTAATATTCCTATCAGTTTACTTTCAGATCAATGCTGTTATCAGTCTAAGCGTAGCGGCTGTACGGTTGGCGTAGTGGTTTAAGCGGCCACCTCGCCGCTTGACATTGCGCCGAGTGTTGTGGGTTCGATCCCCACACGAGACAACACTTTGTGTGATTGATAAATTGTTGTTTCGAGTCTGGGTGTTCATTGTGTCCGTTAGTTGTGTGTTTGTCAAGTACCCCGCGACATAGGATTTAGTCCTAGTGCGGGAGTTTAAAAAAATAAAAACCGGCCAAATGTGTGTCGGGCCACGCGCAATGTAGGGTTCCGTAGTTGCCCATAATGGCCATTATTGATAATAACTTCTGTTTCTTAAGGGACTAAAAACGGGCATCTTTAAGATTAAGCCAGCGCTCACAGCGTAAACTCACAGAAATAGGTATTTATAAGTTAACCGACGTTTACTCGTAAACTAGTGATGTCTACTTAGCTGTGATAGTTTTCCTTTTAAATTCGTTATATGTACTACATTTGTGATTTTTTTCACCTCTTCCAAATTAATAGTTTAGCTGGCAGAGGGGGGGACACTTGAGTCTAACAATTTTTTTCACTTCAAAGCTTGATATTTGACAAACCAATCACTTGATCGAAAAATGATTTGAGCAAACTAATAATATTTTTTTAAAACCTATCCAATGATACCCCACACAATGGGGTACTCAACCAAACAAACTCAACCCCACTATACACCGCTATTTTTTAATTAGTACAAAAACTTTAAGGACAGATTAGCGAAGATATTATTATCATATATGTGACGTAAGAATTTCATAGTATCAATAAAGAGCAAAGTTATTATCATTTGTTTATTGTAGAAAATGTCACTTAAATCATAGTCATATTTTACAATCCACTAATTCACTAATTCATTGATAATATTCCATCCTGCTCATTCGCATTCTCTCTGATGCACTTATGATGTAGGTAGCCATAGAAAATAAAATGAAGGAACATAATAAATGTGGGTAGTTATTTTTTAATTTTGTTAATTCTACCCTTTCCTTCATACTTCATTCGGGCTTAGGACCGATAAAATTTATCGTTTAACAAGTAATTTAATACGGAGGTATGTAATTAGAAAGCAAACAAATATCAAAATAAAAGATGGTGTTCTGGACTAAAAGAAAAGAGTAAATTTGGCGTATTTATGAAGTTAGAATCATCTGCTATTTACAAATTATTTTATCATCATCATGTCAGCCTAGAGATGTCCACTGTTGGACATAGGCCTTCCTCAAGGTGTGTGGAGAACACAGACCGATTTTGAGCCACCCGCATCAAATTATTATTTACTTAAGTACGTATTATTTACTAAACTTACAAGTATTTCCATTGTCCTTCGAAATGTCCACCACCGTTGTCAAAAGCATCCAATATGCACTGTTTTAATTGTTTGACACTGACCCGGTCACTTTTGTACACTCACCATACTATGTCCATGGGTACACAGCTGCATTCGCGATTTTTCCACTCAAAAGTACGCACGAAGCATAGCTACATACTCCCGTGATATGAACTGATATGATAGGCCATCGCGTCGGGCAAACGTAGACAAACAATTAACTTTTGAAACGAAATTAGATACGCTCACTTTAGCTAACAATTTAGTACTGTTTGTCGCATCGTCGGGGCGTGGCGCAGGCGCAGAGGGGCGTGAGGGGGGGGAGAATTTATCAATGGTTAATTTTACTATGATAGTACACGGGTCGGTCATAGTATTAGTATTGCATTTACCAATTATCACGTATTTTTGTGGACAGTTTTGAGACAGTTTTGGGACTTAGTGTTTTTATTTTTCAACTACATAGGTAAATATGATCAGTTAAAGATACTTAGTGCCCTGTTAATTTTTTTGTACTAATTAAAAAATAGTGGTGTATATGTAGGGGAGATACCCTTAAAAAATATTTTCCTAAATTTTATTCTACAGTTTTGTTGGAATATCGTATGTCTATATTCATGTCAAATATCAGCTTTCTAGCACCAGGCGTCTTTGAGCTAGGCTGCGGACGGACAGACGGACGGACATGACGAAACTATAAGGGTTCCTTGTGGACTACGGAACCCTAAAAAAGGGCACACTTGCTGAATGTTCCGCGCCGAACCTTTGGCGATTCAACTGTCGCTCGTAGTATTCGGTTGGTATGATACACCAAACGCGCTGACCAGTTAGCATCATGTGACGGCGGCGGCTAACATTCGGTCGTGTAACGTTCTGCGCGACGTGACGTTCAACGAAAGGTTCGGCGCTGCGACGAACACGTCGTAATATCAGCTGATGTGGCATAGAAGACTTGAAAATCCCTACGACCGTATTCCACCGAATGTTCCGCGCGATATGTGACGCATGTGTGTCATGGTACTAAAACGGCAGCGGGGTGACACAAAACCTTTTTGTTTCCAAGAGCAAATGACTTAAGCTCACATTTAATACAGGAGTCTAGTTTTATTACTCTAAATGTAAGTCTTAATCCGGTTGTAAACCACAATATATTTCGCTTTAGTAGTGTGCTTTAACGGACACATACAAGTACGTGCTGGAAATGGCTGAAAAACATTATATTCGGTGCGGTATAAACATTACCATTTTAAACTTATGAAGTACCTAACTAAACTTAGTCAATCGTGTCCGGAAATTAATTTATGTATTTAAAAAACTAAGGACATTTGCGGACTCAAAATTAATCACACAAGTGTATCTGGCCCTATGTCAATCTATAATCCAATATTGTATAACTTCTTGGGGTGGTGCTCTGAAAACAATCTTATTGCCCCTTGAGCGAGCACAGAGAACGATCTTAAAAGTAGCACACTCTCGCCCTTTTCTCTTTCCCACAACCCTATTATATAAATCCTGTCATGTGTTAAGTGTTCGTCAACTCTTCATCATGCACATAATTTTAAAACAACATGCCATGCTTACCTATAATACACACAATACTAACAAGAGGCGGCAAGATATAGTCTGCATTTCACACCCGACCTCAAAATTTACTTTTACAAATAGATTTTTCACATTTATGGGTCCATATTTATATAACAAATTAAATAGAGTCATAAGTTTATATACCTCAATCTATTATAATTGTAAAAAAACACTTTGTCATTATTTACAAGACATGCCATATGAACAGACAGAAGAGTTACTTGCAATATTAAAATAGAACTAAGAACATAACTGTATACAACTATTATTATTAGAATATTGACCTACTAACATAACATTGTTTCATCTAGTTTATAAGTGCACGTAACTATAAAAATAAATGCTAAATTGTCTAACACTGACATTATTCGCGATTCTGCTGACCCGCAGTTTTCCAAGTCAATTGCAGTTTTGTTTATCATGCACAACACGCAATACATTGATTCTAATATACGATCAATGATTATGAATAGGTACCTAATAATTAGTAACTTAGTTTTATTTATTGATTATATTGTATACTGCCAAATTGTGTAATTATATTGCTGTATTGATAAAATACAAATCAACAAATTTGCTAAGAGGGACCCAACTGCCTGTGATACAGTTTTTAACTAGTACAGGAGTCTGGTGTTCTTCCCAATTCTTTGAACACTATTAGCCGTAAGTTTTATATAATATTATAAGAATGCTATTTGTATCTGTGTTTTTTGAGAAATAAATTTATTATTATTTATTATTTATTATTATTATTATTTTAGCTTTAGTTATTTTAATGTAGTTTTACCATATAAGATAGTTTTACTTGATCGCCTGAAGCACAGGTTTTTAACCTAGTAGCAAATATGTATTCATCCTTTAAATGTACTTATAAGACCTAAATTGTAAATGTTTTGCACTATTTTGGAAATAAATAAATTTATTATTATTATTAACTAGTTAATTTTGCCTTTGTATTCTTAATCGATTTTAAACTTTCGCAATTTGTATACATAATACATAATAAATTAGCGGGTCTGAATCGCGTACGAGCGAAACGTCGGAAACAAATATGTACCTATTAAATTTATACCTTAAATTTGTTAATTGTACGTGATTAAGGCCCACTTGCGTAACGTTTGATTTAAGTCACTCCTTAATTTAAATTTGATGAACAGAATTAACAGCATAAAATAATTTAAGTTAAAAGTATTTAGCGTCCTCTTGCACAACGACAACAACGCTTAGATTTAGTTAAACATTTTATGAGGTCGGTAAAGTAGTTTCTACGTTTTGTTTCATGGCATGAAGCCTTTTTGTTACGATTTTAACGATGTTATGCGTATGGTTTCGCATAAAACCTCAGACTATATATATACTTTGAGCATAAAACAAAACGCATTGTCGTCGCCTAGCAACGGAATGACAATTGACAAATAATAACAAGAAACTTTTAAGCATTAACCATAGAACCCTACATGGGGTGCAGGTGCACCCCACACCGATTTGTTTTCTAAATAAGTATCTCAATTTCTTTAATATCCACGAATTCGCTCGTCGGAGTATTTTAGTTTGGTGTCAACCGCTCACGTTACGTCAATACCGTGACGAGGGACCGCGTTGTGTGGTCACCTGTATAAGTGCTGTGGGGTACGCCAGTACCCCAGTGTAGTAAAATCGTAAGATTATTTATTTATTACGATTGATGCATTCATATGTAATAAGTTATTAAATTTGATAATTTATGAAAATAATAGTCTTATATGAATTAAATACAGATATTTTTAGATATTATGAAGGTAAAATTCAATGAAGTTTATTTATTTTGTTTCGGATCGCTGTCAGAGGTTTGAATTACGAAGAAATAAGCTCGATTCTAGACCACAAATCTGGCGAGGAAGAAATAGAAGTTGGGACCAGTTGTAATTCCTGGGTTCTTTACAAGTGTTCAAGATCAAATAATAAGCCAAATATAAAGTTTCAGCAGACAGTTTTGAAATTAGGCTTGGAACTGATACATGAACATTTGGAGGACCGTTACCGGATGCCAACTTAGTCCATTGCAGTGATCCTCAAAAAAGGACCAAATCCTACAAGCGCTGTTACTCAAGCTACATTTAACTTTGTGTAATAAGGCTGATTTGTGATCTCAAGTTACCGATTATGTTTAATAAAACGTATTTTCATGAATTGTTTTTTATTTTATTTTAAGTCATGTAACGTAAAAAGGACCATTCTGGTGTGTGCTGTTACGGTATCCCTACTAGGGTGTGTCTAAATGAGAAGCGTGGTTAAATGTTACAATAAAAATTGATTTAATTGCCAATAAATTTTAGACATCATTTAGCAAGCGTTACTTTAATGAAAAAAATTACTATTTATGTGATATTAAGAAAAATTTACACAGGGTCGCGTAGTTCGGCGAGGGGTGGGTTGATGTGGAGAATCCTGCTGCCGGTTCGTCCAGGAGAGGTGGTCAACTTATCTCGTCTGTAGCCGCCGCAAGAGGGCGAACGCAGCTAGCACCTCAGCTTTTATAGCAGCGGGAGGCCGGAGGCGTCGATGACATGAGTGGGAGGAGTGAACGCGACGTCACAGTGACGTCACACACTCCCCCCATTAGGCCAGAATTTTCCATCCGGGAAAATTCTGTGGCTGGTGGACGGCAGCAGCATTCCGGGACCCTGTAACAGATGAGTGGTAGTGGTGTCAGTAGGTTAAATACAAGGCAACTATTAACCCTGAAAGAGGAAAAAATCAAGTATAACCCTCGGCCATTCATACGTCACCAAGCATTGAACGTTCCTATAACCTGACATTCATCACATTCAAAAAGGCCTACACACTATCATACGCATGAACAAGCCAACATTCATTCAAGATGCGAGTCGCATTCATTATAATACACGACGCGCGAAGAGGTATTATACGTGAGTTTTATAGCAGATAGTCACCCAGTCTATGTTGGTAGGCACCACCTGACCACCCATATTCGATAAGTGAAGTTAATTGAAAGAGTATAAGTCGTAAACCAATATTACGATCTTACTATATTACGATACTAACAATCATACGATTAGTTGGCAGTATCACAAACAAATTGCTCATTAACAAGGTAGATGCAATATTGCAAGGACAATTTGTATTCATTTAAAATGGAATAACAATGAAGGTTTGAACCAGTGAACACGTGAGTCATCACTGCGCGCTTGGCGCCGGCCGCATTCCATTCTCGCGGACAAATAACTGGTTTCTGATTATGATACAAAATCGACAACGGCAAATACACAATTCGGAATAGGTTGCAATGTATAGTACATCACCGCAGGAGACAATCGATGACATAGTGTACACAACCATAGCCAAAAACACAAAAAAATATTCACAGCAAGATTTAAAGTATAGTACATCGTCGAAGGATACTGTCGACGACATAGTACACACTACCATAGTTAAAAACACAAAAAAAAATCGCTGCTAGATGTAATGTATAGTACATCGTCGAAGGAGACTGTCGACGACATAGTATACACTACCATAGTTAAAAAACACAAAAAAAAATTAACACAATCGAGAATCGATCACAGACCGATCCGACAACAACCTTTCAGGCACTGAGCCATAAGGGAAAAAAAAATATTTTATTATATTTCGATCAGTCATTACCAAAGCTATAAGTAACAAGATATATGGGTACATGATTTAGCTGTAATTAGGAGTTAAAGATTTTTATATTATATGTAACGAAGTGTTAAGTTATTTTAGTGATTAAATCATTAGTGATGAGCATTAATCATTACATGCTTAAACTTTGTAGTGAGTTAATCCAAGATCCTTTATATGGAAATCACCAAGAGAAACATATCTGATATTTATATAGTTATGTGAAAGTTGGATAGTTATCAGATAGTTGGATAATTAGTTAGATAAGTAACAGATTCTTTGTAACAATATTACATTTAATAAACTTTATTACAATTTATAACTGAAACATTTATTCATTTTATGTTAGCATGTTTACATAAATCATTAACACAACACAATGCATTATCTTGTGACTTGTGAGCTCCAATTCGAAACAATAGCACTATTGTTGGCCTTCACAAATAATTATGTAGTTAATTATAACTTTGTATAGATATGCGTCTTACATTGTTGTTAATGACACTGTACCCAATCGTTTATTAACACATTGATGCTATAATAGAATAAGATTTAATTATTTTATTCAGCTTTTAGGTTTAAAATAAACGACGGTGAAATTTGAAATGGTATTATCTTTAACTTGTAAATCAATTAATTTGCTTTAGTTATAAAAGTATAAAATTATTGATTTATGTAGAAATACCCACATTAGTTATTTAAGTATTGAAATTATTTATTAATTTGTGTGTAAACAGCCACTTTAGTTATTTAAAGAGGTATAAATATTATTTATTTGATTCATATGTAAATAGCCACTTAGTTATTCAAGAATAGAAGTTATTGATTTAATTTATGTGCAAATACCCACTTTAGTTAAAGTTAGTTTCAATTCAATTAAGTTTGATAAATTCAGTAAGACATAATAACATTTGCGTTAACACAAGAACACAATATATCCACTACTTAAACTGGTCTAGTAAAACCAGATGCATAGCATTTAGTAAAAAGGAAACAAGTTACATATTGACAATTAATTATTTTACCGGCTGTTAGCGGTTTAATTTTATCATTTAATTATCATTATATGTCTTATATATTATTTCAATAGAAACCAGACATTGAAAGAACAATCCTAGCGACACAAAACATTACAAAAAAATTTTAATTCAATAATTGCGACGCAGGAATTTTATGATTGAGTTCACAATGAACAGTAAATGCATAAATAGATGCATTTTCAAATAACATACCGATAGGCAGCAACAAGGAGATAAAATCGAAGACCAAAAACAACGATTGTAGCATAATAAACATTTGACAAAACAAACAACTAATAATTCTACGATGATATTCGTATTTCTATACCAAATAGACAATAATTACATTCGTTCATTATTGTTGGTGAGCAACCTGCATGTGACACGTGTACATTTTATTAATAAATGAACGCGGAATTCTAGCTAGATACCTAGTATATAATACGCTAGCATCTTAGGTACGTTCATTCTCAGCCAGTCCAACTATGTTAGGTACACGTGGTATAATAAAGATGCAACTTTCTTAGTAAGAAAAGTAGTTAATTTAAAAGATAATCGCCGTAGTAGGCGGTAAAAGTATTTAATATTAGCTACTATATAGAAATATATCGCCGTACAAAGTCACTAGCAGAAGGTTATAGTAGAAAAATGAAAAGAAGTGAGAAAGAGAAGGGTGTGAATTCGTTCCATAAGTCAGCCAAAGCAGCAATTCTTAGCAATAATTACCAGTAGCACATAATTACCTTAGTGGCATTTAAAAAAGCTAATCGCGAAGCAATACGATCAACGTGACCTTAGCACGTCGTTAGTGGACGTGAGGCCATAAATCGCAATACAAAGAATGCGATCAAAGAATGTGACCTTAGCGCGTCTTTAGAGGACACGTGGCCGCAGTCGAACGATTATAACTCGTTACTTATGCGGTTGATACACAATAATTATCACATTATAATATAGAAATGCTTACCAAGCGTAGTAAGACAAAATTTGTCTGTTGTGACCGGCGCAACACAAAACCGACCTTCCGTGCACAACAGAACAAAAAGAGAAAATGTCTATTGTGATCAGCACAACACCACCGACTTCCCGAGCACAATAGAACAAGCAAAAAGAAACAATAAATGCCACTAAAATAATTACACACTGCTTTGGAACGATTACACACATACACAAAAAATAAAAAAAATGACTCACCGGCAGCGGATTCTCAACAAAACCCTACCTATAATATTCCCGTGGGCGCCACTGTAACGTAAAAAGGACCATTCTGGTGTGTGCTGTTACGGTATCCCTACTAGGGTGTGTCTAAATGAGAAGCGTGGTTAAATGTTACAATAAAAATTGATTTAATTGCCAATAAATTTTAGACATCATTTAGCAAGCGTTACTTTAATGAAAAAAATTACTATTTATGTGATATTAAGAAAAATTTACACAGGGTCGCGTAGTTCGGCGAGGGGTGGGTTGATGTGGAGAATCCTGCTGCCGGTTCGTCCAGGAGAGGTGGTCAACTTATCTCGTCTGTAGCCGCCGCAAGAGGGCGAACGCAGCTAGCACCTCAGCTTTTATAGCAGCGGGAGGCCGGAGGCGTCGATGACATGAGTGGGAGGAGTGAACGCGACCTCACAGTGACGTCACAGTCATTTTAGTATGGGGTGTTCCAGCACCCCAGTGTAAGAATAATATGTGCGCCAAATAGTGTAGGTTTCTAGGGTTAACAATAACACAAGTAGGTACATTGTTATCAGTTATATCATCATCATCATGTCAGCCTAGGGACGTCCACTGCTGGACATAGACCTCCCCCTGCTGCGTCGTCCCGTCCAGTTATATAATTATAGATAATTTTCGTCGCTAATGACAAGATGCCAACATCAGTGTGACAGTTCTTAAATGAAATTAGCCACTAAACAGCCGATTTTCGGTAATTAATTTTGACAGTTCTTAAATCATATTACTCGACAAATTTTTCGTTGTGCAAGACACTAGTGGTGTTTATTTTTTTATTTTTTCGTTAAATACAGCTTAATTCAATTTAAGAATCGTTGTGCAAGTGGGCCTAAGACCCGCTAATATATTTTTATTTGTATTCTTAGTTAAAAATCTGTGAGGCCACGCTTTAGTGGGCTAATATTAAATATTATTTAAATTATAGTTTCTAGACGATTTTAAGTGATACCTTGAAATCAATTTTGATTTTTTTTAGTTTACTGAATTCAAACCAAAATTTTGCAATATGATCTAATTTTATTTGGTTGGCATGAGGTACCTGCACATTACAAAAATAAAATAACTCTTGAAAGATTTTAAAAGTTATTCTTCATTTATTTTGAATTAATTTCATAATAATATTAGTACTCTCTCTATCTATTATCTTCAAATATTTTGACTTGATTGTGACTCAATCTGACTTACTCTAGTAAATTTTAGTACTTATCTAGTAGTATCTACATTAGTCGATTATTTAGTTTATTTAATTTTCAAGGCAGTCACGGTTTTTTAACTTCTAGGCAATATATTTGTGTTATGTTAGCGGAATATTTTTACTGTATACAATATACAGTAAAAATATTCCGCTTTTCCTAGAATAAATATCATTATAATATATTTTTCCGTCACAAAGAGCGGAATCACTTTCAAAGTATTCTTACATAGACGTTAGATCGTACGATTTCATTTGGCGGATAAAAGTGGGTGGCGGATAAAATTCGGTAATGTAATAACATTACATCGCCGCCGTCCTCTAAAAGGTTCCTTACAGGCTGGAAGTTGGCTTAGTAAAATGACAACATTAACCTTTACAGGACAACGATCCGGTTAGATACATAACACATCTTGTATTGAAATTTGCCTATAGAAATATTCAGAATAGCAAGCTACTGAGGGTTGAAAACTCATAAGAGTCATAAGATATTCTAATACAATGGTAATTTAATGTATCACATATGCATGTACAGTTTACACACATAGCATGCGATATATTGACCAACTGAAGAGGATGACAACGTTCATACCGCCAGGCTTTAATATATTGACACCTCCTACGTATAACATCGTAACTGACAAAATGACGAAAATGACATTTTTGGATTCTCATTTACCTTGTAACTTGGACATCGTTTGATCTAATAAAAGCAATATTATTTACAATAGAAACAAAGATATGAAGACTGCATAAAATCGTAGCTTCATCTTTAGCCTAGTAATATATCGTATAGCGCAACTACGATACAGTAAGTGGGGAGCGGGATACCTGTGAGCCGTGCGACCCAATGGTAAGTGTAAGTACCGATAGTATACGCGGCATTAACTCTTTTTTGGCCGTTGTACGAACGTGCAAGGTAAGTAGAATGTCTTAAAATATTAATAACAAATAAAAAAATGATTATTTGAAATAACACAATACCACACTAAAATCTCGTAAGTAGGACTTACTACAGTATACATTGGTTTTAGATACTTTTCAACCATCGTAAGTAATGACTTACGATTATTTACGTCGGATTTTGTTAGTCTTTTTATATCCTAAGTTATACTTAAGATATTTTACATCAAAACAAAACAACAAAACATAAGTTACTAAAGTATTCGCTTGAAAAAACCTCAATAAAATGATTAATTTTGTTTTTGTTTTAGAAAATCACCGACTCTTTCAACGCAGATATTGATGAGATAAAAGAAACGGTGGATATTTTAACTGATTCCGAAGAAACATGCCATAGTATAAGCTTCCCCCCCCCCCCCTCAAAGTAAGTAACAGTATATTGGAATAATAATCGCACGTTTTTAACATTTAAACCCTAACTTTAAAGGTTCAAGACAATTTGAAACATAATTTCAAATTTAACTTAATTTAAAATTATAACTAGTTAAAAAAAACTATACCAAACAGACAAAATAATGTCAAAGTTTCTGTTTATCTCTCTTTCTCTCTCCTTTCTATCTATGTATCCATCTCTCTGTACAGCTAAACAACTCAGACACTGTATAGGATGTAAATGTTATGTTGTGGAAGGTACTAATCCGAGGGAAAGTTACAATTATGACATTATCACGTGTACGAAACTGCGGAAAAGAGCTATAATCATACTTTTCTTTCTTTTGACCACAGTGAAGATTCTCTGTTAACTGCTAAAAATATAACACGCCATTCATTAATTGCACAATAAATCGAAATATAAAATAAAATATATATTTTGATTATGAAAACCACTTTTGTCCTTGACTTGTTGAAAAAGTTATTTTTCACTACAACCCTCTTAAGTTTCACTGATTTAATTAATACTCATCTAACGAACAGATTTCCAGGAAAAGGAACACTTAACCCAGGAAAGACAAGAGAAATATCAGACGTCGATATGCTGCCGAATGGAAAGACAAGAAACGGAAAATGCTAAGAAACTTAGGCTATGAGTTTATGAGTAATAATGTAAGGCATTGTAGCATACTAAATAGTTTCTTGAAACTTAGTAATAGATTTTCAATAGGTTTGGGTATTTAGGGAATCGTGAAAAGTATGATGTTATTTGTGTAAGATATGTATGCGATCATATAAAATGTTTTCAACTAGTAGAATCTCATGCGACTTACCAAATAAACTTGAAGATTCTTATATCATCCTCTTAGCATTATCCCAGTGTCTACTTTATAGTTTCTCCCTGCAAGCCATATGGATAGCTTTATTCTACGGTTTAGACTATTGTCAGTTTATGCATACGTACTGAGTCCCTAAAACGACTGTCAAAGACCTTCATAACAGCCGCGACCGACGGGTTAATGTTCTCGCCGGGGCACGGCGCAAATTTTAATTTTCAATTCAATACGCACTCTGAAAAGTCATTGGTGCGTGCCGTAAATTTGAAATCGATACCCTCTGCATGGCAATCTGTTGGCATCTCCACTCACTGCCTATTCCGCCAGGGTATCGCGTTATGTTATCTAAGCGTATACTAGGAGATAACGTATACGTGATAATGTTGCGCTCTGTGCAAGTAGGCAGCCGATTCCAAAGGCCGAGAAAAAATAATATTTGATGAACCTGTGCAAGTCTCAAATAATACTCAGTTCTCACCACAATTTATTTTGACGTCTACCAGAAACTGGATTCAGAAAAACTTTCAATAGCATTTTATTCCTAGTAGTGATTGCTCTTAAAATGAATAAAACAAGAAAATAAATCATATAATAAAGATCACGTTCCCAAAACTGCTGTAATAATGAATGGTAATGCCTTTTTCCGAAAAGAATGTTCATTTGGACTGATATGACTATGAAATACATATATTTAACGCAATGGAAGATATTTTATTTCATGTATTCCCTTTAATATTATGATAATTGTAACTTACGACATATTCTTATATTATTAGTTCTAATGTAAGTTATCTTATATACAACATACATTACTTAATTCTAGATAAATGTCAAAGTTAAAGAAAGTAAGTAATACATACAATTAAAATACGGCTGATATTTTCAAAGTAGAAAATCGTATGTGACTTTTAAGGAATTCTAGCAAAAATAACAAGAAATCTTACAAGAGGTCATAAACTAAGCCTAAAAATATGACAGTATGCCAATTTTGGTTCTTAAATAAGCTTATTTGACTTCACAAACATCAATAATCTGCTTCCGTACCTTTCAATGGCGATACTGTAAAGTTGATAAAATGCAGTTACGATTATTGTACGTAGGAGGTGTCGATATGCTTGGTACAGATGAGTAGTATGTTTTTATTTACTATTATAAAATGTCAGCCATAATGTTTGACGAGCTAGCTAAGCTACCACTCTGTGGGTCGAAAGGGGCTTTACGGTAGACCTAAGGTTAGGTGGCACAATGATAGAGAGAACCCCTATGTCATATAGTGGGACAGGTTAGATTGCAAAAAAAATAATAAAATAATCCTAATATATAAAATCCTTGCGTTACTGACTGACTGACAGGACACGCTACAGCCGAAACTATTGGGCGCAGAAAGCTGAAATTTGGCATGTATGTTCCTTGGAGACCGTAGGGGGTGCTAAGAAGGGATTTCCCGAAATTCTCACGGGATCGGCCAAGACGGGTAAATTTAAAAAAAATATGCAGGCGTAGCTGCTGGCGTCCCTCTAGTATTTTTATATACTCACGCCTGGTCTAAAAGGGTAGGTCTACAACTCACAATTTTATGTTTTTTTAGGTACCACGTAAAAGAGAGTTTATCGCTGGCCACATTGCCAGACTCCGTGGTGAATTCCAGAATTTCCAGAATTCGAAAAATTCGGGTACTTGCCAATAATAAAATAATTATAATAATAATAAAATTATCAGATACTTCGTCAGGACATCAGAAGGAAATCCATTTGTGATTAGAAGGCATACATGCGTACATCGTAAATATTATGCGCTAAAGGTTATGTACCTACTGCGCCTGTGAATACGATCAATGCCTTATGATAATTAATATAAGCGTCATTATATATATATATATATATATATATATATATATATATATATATATATATATAGACAGTTTTATTTATATAAATGGCATTGATTAGTAAAACCCTAATAACTCTTAAAATATGTTTCAGAGTATAAAATATTGTAAACTTTAACTTTTTTCGTAATTAAATGAATTCGATAGTACTTGTAGTTATAGATGACTTTTGTGTCCATACTATCCAGTAAAAATACGTAATATAAAAGGTTACAAAGGTACGGATAGCTAGATAAAAGTACGTTTTAATTTGCTCTCAAAATATACAGAAATATACTAAGTAAAAGTGTAATAAATAAGCACAAAAGGTATTGTTATCACGGACCAGCGATCTATTTCAGGCAAAATGATGTTCACAAATTGTAACATTGGACCTACAAAGGCTCTAAGCAGCAACCCGTTATATAAAAAATTCAGATAGGCTTTAGGCCTTAGGCTTTTTATATTATAACTAGCTGTCCCGGCGAACTTCGTATCGCTTTTTAAAGGTCTTTTTTCTTATTACTTTTTTTCAGAAGCCACTTTTCCAGGAAATTCTGAACAAAGTTACCAAGGCCATCAGTGCTTAATCAAAAATTTCAAAGTTTATAAATGTATACAAACAAACGAACATTAATTTTTATATATTCGTATAGATAGATGACGCAGAAAAAGTTGTTTTGCCATATAAATTATTTCTAGGGTAGAAAATAACCATCTTATTGTAAGTGAGAATGTAGTAAATGAGTGATAGAGGCAGGTATTTGATCTAGAGAAGTGATAATAATTAATAATTTCCCACCCGCCATCTTGAATCACGAAATAGATGTTGTATTTGGATTCCCCATCCCTTTAAACATCTGAGACGATACCCATATTGATTTAAAAAAAAAAATCCGATCCGCCTTCTTAGATCACGAAATAGATGGTGTTTTAGAATTCCTCATTCCTTAAAATATAGGAGACGATACCCATATCGACTTAAAAAAATCCCGTCCGCCATCTTTGATCATAAAATAGATGTTGTATTTGGATTCTCCATCCCTTAAATGATCAGAGTCGATACCCATATTGATTTCTTAAATTTTCCCACCCGCCATCTTTGATTACCCGTCCGCCATCTTGGATCACTAAATAAATTTCATATTATTAATCAGCGTCCCGAAAATCTCGAAAACGATACCCATATAGATTGTATCCTGTTCGTTTAGCCTTTTTTTGCCTTTGACCCAACCCTCCCCCTTATCGTTTGACCATTTTATTATTTTTGTCTGGCCCCTAAAAGCTGTGGCGTAATTTTATATAGCCTATAGCCTTTCGGAATAATTGGGCTATCATAGGCAATAACAATTTTTAAAATCCGACTGCTAGTTCCTGAGATTAGCCGACATTATCTTTTAGCCTTTTTAGCCTTTTGCCCGGCCCCAAAGGGGTCGAAGCGTTATGTTATATAGCCTATAGCCTTCCGGAATAACTGGGCTATCGTATACAAAAAGATTTTTTCAGATCCGACCGGCAGTTCCTGGGATTAGCGCGTTCAAACAAACAAACAAACTCTTCCGCTTTATTATATTAAGTATAGATTTTGCACAGCGTCTGCTTAGTAAGTTGGGTCGTAATAAATTATACACCTGAACCTTTCTTAAGAATCACTCCGTCCACTGCTGAAATCGTACGAAAATCCGTTCAGTGGTTATTGAGTATATCGCGAACAGACAGACGCTAGGGGAGACTTTCTTTTATATGTTTAGGAATATTAAGTTTATTTTAAAATATACATTGTCTATGAATGTTATATATGTCTATAAAGTTATTTCGACTGAAAAATTACAGACTTTGCTTTACCGTTTAACGTAATCGTAACCACACCATTCGTAACCTGCGAAAGGGACCAGCGTCTTGGCACGTCTTATTATTACGCCTAATGAGTTTCAATAACTTTCTGCAAGAGTGATTCTTCATTCTCAAATCCATTTTCGAAGGGCTTGTGAAATCAATCAGAACAAAATTGTACATTTAAAAAATTAAATTACGAACTTTGAAGGAATTTATATTGTAGTTCAAATAAAATTTAGTAACAAATTAAATCTTTTATAGGCTTTATAATTTTTAGTAATTCAAATTTTAATTTTCTTTAGTAATCGCTGTTCTATGCAAGTAGCTCTTTTTCATTATTGTTGTGGTTTGTATCTATGCAATAGATACAATACATTGTCTCATGTACACCAGTAGAGGAAGTAGCGTCACTTGGGCACCTGTCACTACTAGTATATCTGTATAGTCTGTGGCTGTCACTGTCACTACGAGAAGTCAGTCGATAGATAAACGCGGTGCGCGCTTGGACGTGCTTTCTCGGGCTGTGTGTAGTAGTGAGCCAGTGTTACATCGATTCGTATAGTGGTTATATTTGCTGTGATAGCAATACTACAAAATGGCGACGAGGATAAATACAGGTCAGTGAAACAAATATAATATTTAAAAAAGGTAGGGAGAGTGCGATTATTTTTGAGTTCTATGCGCAAGGTATACGCTGCTTAGATGTCGGTGTAGCAT